>JZSA01002505.1:0-26071 GCA_000956155.1 Cotesia vestalis | reverse complement strand
ATTCTATTTAATTTTTCATTGTCAATTTTAGACACATACGATTTCCGTAGCGTAGTTTCATCGGGAAAAACGCGGTAGGTATATTTTTCTAGAAATTACACGAATTTGAGGTTGTTTAATTTGTCCAGAGCAATATCGGCATGTAGAAATGCATCACATACTTCTTTATAAAATGGATTTTCCCGATCACTGCATAATTCCCAAGCTTGTTCGGTTGGATTCCCTCTTTCTTCTCTTTTTGCTGTATTTACTATATGAAACGCTGTTTCTGTGTGCCGTCGAATGTCTTTCAAAGTTACCGACCTTAATGTTGAGCAACATATCAAGCATCGCACGTGTAAATGACGGATTTCCCATTGCGTTTCATGCAGCTCTAAATTTTCACAAATACGTTCCCACTTTACGAGAAAATTTGGTTGCACATTCATTTCTTAAAATATCAGCACATAAAAGTCACTTAAATTAATTAAAAACTAATTATTTACTTTCAAATCAAAATTAAATTATTTTTTTAAAACTGAGAATAACTTGATGCGTATTGAAAATTAAATAAAAGATTACCCACTCAAACTTCATGCAAAATATGACTTAAAGTAATGAGAAAAACCAGCAATTAAATGTATAACGCACGCAACTTTCTGCTGGCAACTTCAGCTGAATTGTATCTTTTCTTTTTTATTTTCAGTTCTTTACAGATAAACTACTTCAAAGAATAAACAATGCACAGAAAGATTGCAAATTTCTTAGAAATTTTCAACAGGCTGTATTTTTTAAAAAAGAATCGATTCCACGTCATAGAAGAGCATTTTGAAGCTCCAACGGGTAATTGATAAATTTCGAGTTCACACTGAGAGAAAAATGTGGAAATTATTCCTATAATTTTAATGAAATATTTTCCTATACTATAATTATGGGAATAGTTCCCATAATATTATAGGAATGATGCCTAATAATATTGGAGTAATTTTTTTTCAGACAACTGTGGTATTTAATTAATTTCTTTTAACTGATTTTTTTTTTTTTTTTGATTAAGTGATTCGTTTTTTATAATATAGAAATTAATAAAAAAGTTATCAGTAATAATAATATTTATTATTATTATCATTATTAAATTAATCAGTTGTAGCAGTTGATATTTTTTTAATCTTTAATGGTATATATGCTTGTAAATTAAAATAAAATTAATTGAAAGAAAAAAAAAAGTTAATTAAAAAAAAAATTTCTACTAAAAAAAAAAATTTCTTAAATAAAATAAAATTTCCAATGGTTTTAAAATTCAAAATTTTCAAATATATATTATTGTAATAATAACTGAGCAGGAATAAATAATTCAAGATTAAGTACACACGTGTACTTTGTACTTTTACGTGTACTTTTCGCAAAAAAATACATAATGATTACTTTATATTTTTGAAGTGATTGCTTCATTATTAATAAAATAAAATTTTTTCTATTAATATGTACGTCATTCCTATAATATTATAGGAACCATTCCCATAATATATTGAAGCTATTCCATTATTGTATAGGAACGTTTCCAATAAACTATGGGTATGGTTCCCATAATGAGTATAGGATTAATGCCTATAATGATAATGTTGGATTCTCTGAACAAAAATAAATCCAAGTTATAAACTTTTAGTTTTATATTTTAGATATTTTGTTCTTAGAAATATTTATTTTAGAAAAATAACGTATTTTCTTTTATTAGTTTTTAAATGTGAAAAACACATTTAAAGCACATTTGTGCAGCTAGAATAAGAAAGCCTGTCGTATAGGCTTGATTTTACGACCTTAGGTACTTGAGTTGTACAAAGGACTCCTTATTTTAGACTATACAGTGCAACCAAATATTACGGTCTTAGTTAAGAAGAAAAACATGTGTTTTACTAAAGACAATACAGAGGGTTAGACCTCACAATAAAATAGTTTTTAACATTATAGTTAGTCTGCGACTAAACTCTGTCAAGTAACGACACTTCTCTCGATACGATTCCTTTTATGAAATAAAGATTCTATTTGAATCATTCTATGTGGATAATAATCTTGTCTTTTGACTTTATTTATTATTAATCCTATCCATTACTTCCTACAGATAATTTTATTATAGGAACCATTCCCATAATTTTTGGAAAGATTCCTATTAATTTCTCTCCGTGTATCAAACTTTGCATTAGGTAGGTTTGGGTTTGTTTTTATTCGATTTGATGGACTATCATTATTACTTCGAAGTTCAGTCTATTAGTCTTCAGTTTTCTAGTAGTTTTTAGTGTTATAATTCGTTACAGAGTCTGCAGCAATTAAATGAAAATCATTACTATGATTAGTATCTTGATTGTTATCGAGATCTATTTCACTGACTCAATTCATTGTTAAAATTGAACAGTCGACTATACCACGAACATAATTTTTTTCTTTGGCACTAGTATCAGCTGTAATTTGTAATAAGTAGTAGTAAAGTTAGTAGCCACAAAAGTACCGGTAATTATCAGCATTTATTTTTTGAGTTGATGTGCCAATCAGTACCAGAAAACTCAACTGTTGATCTTTTCGCTCTGTTTCTAAATCACGTTTTTTTGATATTATTAGTTCATCTAGATTTTTAACAATATTCTCAACTTTTTCTTGTAGTACTGATATTTTTTTAGCTTCATATGCAGATAAGAAACTGCCACCGTCAGTTAATCCACTACCACGAGTTTTGTCAGCGTTGAAATTAACTCCAGCTCCTCACCATACCTAAAATGTATTGGGATACAATTTTATTTATTGAAAAATAAAAAAAAAACAAATAAAGCCAGAAAAAAAAAACAAAACGGACCGCATAAGGAATTAAAAGAAAGAATACAACAAAATTTTTAATTTTGTTTTTTTTTTCTGTTCAATCGATTGGTAATGAAAAATTAAATTTTTTTATGAAAAGGTGCACTTTTCCTACTCTTCTGTTAGATTGTAAAAATGTATAAAGTGATTTTTAGACAATGAATAATTTACTATAATCGTCATTAATTATCAATTCAAAAAGCAGAGGCATATTATTATTTCATTGTATAATTTTTTCAGATAATTGCCATTAATTAATTTTATTTATAGATTCACTGGTTATACGATCAACAATCAGTATCTTTTGTTAAAATCAATTGTTATTGGCAACTCTTTATATGATTATTTATACGTTACTAAACAATCTTTAAACAGAGTTAACAATTAATGAAAATACAATCATTTTCAATGTACAATCGTATTCAAAGTTTCAAGATTACAAATAATAAGTCGTTCTTAGAAGTTATTGATTCCATATTCCTAGAATTTAAAAATATAGTCCAAATATACTATACTTTAATTTTTATAATTGAAAATTTGTTCTTCGTATTCAAAGTACACTTCTCAATAAAAATAAGGGAGCAAGAAAATAATCCTAATTTTTAGAGAATTTTTAACAGGATGTAACTTGTAAAAAAATAGTCGTACAACAAATAAAAAAAAAGCAAATTGTAGATTTAAGTGTCTAGCTTTTGGATTTGAGTTTAGCTACAAAGTTTCAATTAAATCCAGTAAACCATTTTTTTTCCACTTGATTGAATTTTTGAAAAAATTAAAGGAGCAAGAATTTCGCTCTGAAAAGGTAATTATTTTAATCAAAAATGAAAAAAAATTTTTTTTTCATTTTTTTCTTAATTCTGTATTAGTGACTTAGTAAATTTAAAAAAAAAGAAAGAATCGTAAATTGTTGAAAACAAAATTCAACAATTTTTGAAAAATTAAAAAAAAAAATTTTTTTTTTAATTAGATGTGTGTGAGAAAGTGAGTGGCAAAATTTTTTTAATTTTTAGCCAATTAAAAAAAAAATTTGGAGAAAAAAAAATTTTCCTAAAATTTTCGATTTTTTTTTTCAAATTTACCAAGTCACTGAGGTAAGAGCCCCAATTATTGACAGGGGTCTAAATATTGACACTAAATTATTTTTAAATATATTTAATTATCTGTAATAAGAATGACTACCATATGAATTTTTATGAAATTTTAATTAATTAAAAAATTGAAAAAAATTACTGTCAGTTCAAAATATTAAATATTGACTATTAAAAAAAAATAAAGTTAGCACCAGTTCATCAAACCAGCCTACGAACGTTTATTTTCTTAACAATTTTGATTAGAAAAGCATTTTATTTAAATGCCGAGTTTGAATTAATTTCTTCATCTACTAAAATCTTTTTTTTTTTCTCAATTAGCAATATATGGAAAATTTATAAAATTGAATAATCGAAATTAATTGTATGCTTTATAATATTTAAATAATGGGTGTCAATAACTAGTTGATAATTTTTAAGTTGAATCTGATATTGACAGCTATTCGACAGCGCTATCACGCCTTTTTTTGACTTGAATCTAAAAAATTAACTATAAGAGTTTGAACTCTTCTGATTAAATAAATTATTTTAAAATTTATTTTTTTATTTTTAAAAGTAATTAATCATTTATGGAAATTATTATTACTAAACTTTAATCAAATTGATTACTTAGTAATAAGTTTGGATTAATAAGAATAAGCAGATGATTTTAGGCATGCTTAGTATAGGTGTCAATAATTGGGGTGAAGGTATGTCAATAATTAGATCAATCACTTTTTTAACCTGTTAATAATTGGTGTATTCAGATAGTCTATTTAATTAGTAAATATCAGTGATTATCATTTTAAAAAAAGAAATTGATTAGTAAAAACATTACTTGAGACATTACCACAAACAAAATTCAACGATATTGATATTTAATTACTTAAAAAAAATTAAATCATAACTTTGTCTTTTATAGTGTCAATAATTGGAGCTTTTACATTAATAAAGAATTAAAAGAGAAATGAAAAAAAAATTTTTTTTGTTTTCGATAAAAATTATGACCGTTTCAGAGCGAAATTCTTGCTCCTTTAATTTTTTCAAAAATTCAATCAAGTGGAAAAAAAAACAGTTTGCTGGATTTAATTGAAATTTTATAGCTAAACTCGGATCCAAAAACTAGACACTTAAAGCAACAATTTGCTTTTTTTTTATTTGCTGTACGACCAACATTTTTCTGCAAATTTCAGCATGTTGAAAATCCCTCAAAAATTTGGCTTTTTTTCTTGCTCTCTTAATTTTTGTGAGAAGTGTAGATCATCAAATTATTGAAAACTTCTTTTTCCTTGCTTACATAATATCAATAATAAATTTAAGGGAACTTCAATATATTTCTAAGGGGTAGCGTGATCATATGGAACTGTATATTTTTTCTTATAACACCTCAGCTACATATTAGATTCTTTGATGAATTTATAAAATTAATACTGATATTTTTATTCAACTTCTTGAAATACTATCAGTAATAAATAAAATGTATAAACTTTCTTTTATTTTTCTAAAATTAATTTTCTAAAATAATTTTGCATTTCGTCCACACTTGTATTTTTTGTTTCAAGCATAGTTAAAATACATTTTTTCATGTATTATAGGCATTAATAAACAGAAAAAATGGCAATTGAAGTTACTCATAAGCATTAATTTTTTATCAAAGTTAAGGAGTTTGAGATTTTTATTTTTAGTAATCACCGTTTGTAGAATCTTTTGGCACCAGCGATAGTTTCGTTTTGTGCTTTTAAAAATTATCTACAACCATCTGAAATTATTGATTAATTACTTCGTTTAGCTAAAATATCATCGTACTAAAGTTGTAAGACAAAAAAATTAAAATCACTTTGAAATTATTATTCGAATTAGAAAAACTTTGATATTATTCGAATCTGAAATTATTTATTTATTTATAGCCTGCGCCAAAAAAATAAATAACAATTATCGATTAGAGTAAAATAATTACATTTTCTTCCTAATTATTGAAGTTGTAAATAACTTTAGACTTTAATTTTTGGTGAAGCAATTGAAATTTAATCGTAGAATCTATATAAGTAAACTACACAATAAAAAATTATATACACTTAGAAACTGAAGCTGAATTAACGCTTCTCTTATTTTCTTCAAAAAAATTATTTTCTAACGTTTTAATGTTAAGAGATTTATTAGAAGGACCCTCAACCTTTCCCCTATTAATTTCAATACTATTAATAGACCTTCTGATTTGTTTACATGCATGTTTGTAAAATTTGCTTAATACGTAAGCTATACTATAGTACATAAGATAACAATACTTTGTACTGTATAATTATAGTATTAAAATGCAATGATTAAGATTTCTTAAAAATTGAATAAGATAATCCAAAAAAATTAATCACCACTGCCTCTTGATTTTCTAGTTTAATTAGAGCTGTTGAAAAAGAGTGAGATATATCCAACTAGCTCATAAATTCAGTACACGATTGGTTTTAATGGATGTTATTTTTGTAAATTTTAATAGCATAAAACCGCTCAGAATTAATCAATTAATTAATAAAAGCACTTATTGCTTGGGAAATAAAGTCAACGTTCTATTCCGAATTATTGTAGCTAAATGATTACGCATTTCGTCGGCATTTACTGAATAATTAACAGAGGATGGGTCTTCTCCTAAAGCCAAGGAAGTAGCAAAAGCGGCAGCGTATACTCCACAAATTGTTAAATCATTTCCTTGCCGCGTCACATTTTTAAAAATGACCTCTTCAGGATCAATCCAAGGATATCGATTAACTACAAAAGTACGTTCGTCAATAGATAATCCGGCCTTTTCATCACCAGATAAACTATCATATATACAAATATTTTCACCATTATAATACAAACAAGTCCAATGGCCTGATTGATTTCTACCAATAATTTGTAAATCTTGGTTTGTCTCTGATGGCGTTATAAGATTGGACATAATAGTGTGTAAAACTGGAACAGTTGTAAATGGTGAATTATTTTTCAATATCTGTAAGAATAATTCAATTGAATCATCTGTCAATTGCGTCATTGGTGCAGTAATATTTTGTATTACGTTTTCAATTGATATGTTATCTTGTACAATGCTTAAAGCTTGTATTTGTTCGTCTGTTAAAGCAACAGAAGTATCATTGATGGGAGCGACCCATTGATTAGATTCTTCATCTTCATTTGAAGATTCGTCAGTAGAAACAGTCATACTTGCAATCCTTGAAGCTCGAGTCATACCTTTCTGACGTTTTTTAGGACGTTGTTTGCCGTTACTATTTTTTTCACAAGTTTGTTTTTGTAATGTCATTTCTTTTTTCTTTTTTGCTGCTTCCTGAGCTTGCAAAATATAATCAGGATTTCTTATCGGCATTTTTCTAGCTAGTCTACTGTCAACAATTTCTGGTAGTAAACAGTCATAGAAAAACCTGGTCAACTTTATTTCCATTTTGTTGTTCCAGAATGTATCGTCTTTCAATACTTTTATATGCTTCAATCCCAATGGGGTCCATATTGCAAATAAACAATAGCTTCTTTCAGTTATATGCAATTGACCTTGTACTTGGTAATAATATTTGTGGGTGGTATTCATTTTATTTTTATTATTTTTGTTGAATATACTTCTATGTTGAGGATTTTTTTCTATTGCTTCGTCAGGTGTAAGATGTTTAGCGGAAGATAAACATTTTATTTCAACAATACCATCAGAATCAATGAGACCATCTGGTGATGCTCCCAAAAATTCTAAATTTTTATCAATGAAAAGTCCACACGGTTCAATTTTTTTCTTTATTACTTGTTCTAATTCTCTTATTGCATTTTTTTCATTTTCCTTTCCAAACATAATGCTTTCTGTATTTAACGGTGGTGAAAATCGAATACTTTTAACAATTCCAGCACATGAAGTTGTTTCTCTTTTATTACAAATTGTACCAAAATTTGATGCAGTAATCATGTCAGCTCTGTACATATACCAGTCACCACAGGTACTTTGATTAATTGTCTCTTTTTGGATTTCTTCACGTCTGCACTGACGTTCTTTCAGTTTTGTTGGATGATCATCTTTTTTAGTATTATAATCAAGCAAAGAAATATCTGGTTTACTAGCAAATGGTCCGTAATCTTTATCTGTACCATGATAACGACGGCATTTTCGAGCACCAGACGCACGATACTTTTTAGTGTATTCGACTTGATTCAATCGGCTTTTTTCCATTTTCACGATGTTCGAAGATACCGGTTTACCCAGTTCAGTGATCACTCTTGAAAGGATAACTTTGTTATTAAACTGTATCACTGCACAATGTGCTCGAAGCTCAAACGAGTTTCTCATACTGTTATTAATACGCCGACCACCATGAAATTTATTTGCTAATGAATTGTAGAGTTCTGCACTGTTGCTAGTTACATTCTCTAACAAGCTGCTAACATTTATTGCTAATCTTGCAATTTTTGCTTCTATCTCTCCAAACATACCAATTTTTTTCAAGGATGGTACATTATTATGTGGAATTTTCTTGCAATCTTCCGTCAATTCATTTTGATTAACTTTTCCACAGTGTGTATGGTCTCCGAAAATATGGTACGGTGTATTATTTATATCGTTCAATAAACAGGTTGTTTTTTTCCTGTAAAGTGCCATCTTCGTTTTTACGAGAAATCATTGCTTTTTCTATATAAACACGCATTTTTAAAGCACTAGTTCTAACTTCTTCTCGTATCTCTGTAACTAATCCTATTTGAACTGGACAAACAAATTTGGTTTTTTTTGCTACTTCTTCAATCTGGTCGCAAAAATTTCGAAATAAGTGGTTTTTACATTCGATTTTTTCTACTCGAATGCCATATTCTGCGTATGGATCACTCTCAGTGATGGACTTATAAACACTACTGTCACCATCACCAACTACGCATTTGTATATCAAGCCATGAAGCTCAATACTACTTCTAAAACCCTCAGTAATAATATCGGTTTCCATGCTAGTTGAAGCTTGGTCACGACCCCAATTTTTAACACAATTGATGTGATCTGAGTTTCGTTCGCACCCAGTGCAGCATTTGTTTCTAACTCCACACCAAAGGATTAATCCAGTACGGTAACCGATAATTACAGCTGTACCTGATAAGGCATCATACCTTCCTCCTCGGTATGATCTTTTTGACCAAGCGCCATCTACAATTACTCTAATAAATGGTCTATCTGGGTTTCCATTTCTACCCTTAATGATATCCCCAGATTGAAGTGCTAATTTCACTTCAAGCTGTCCAGCTTTTTTCATGTCTTCTCTTGAAATTTTATAAATTGTTTCACCAACTTTGTCTCGATATTCTCGATATGTCGGTTGAGACATATAGGGAATATCCATTGCAATGAGTTGCTCTTCCAATGCTGAAAATCCAGTACCAGAAATCAATGTACCAAGTGTTGCAGCTTCATGAATATTCATTCTTTCTAAAGGTTTTTCAGGGTCAGTCCAGATTCGGGCAATTTTTTCACATTTTTTACATTCCCATACCATGAGTGTTCTCAAACCTTTATTGAAAACTTGACGTATACGTAAATCTCTGAAGCGGCCTTCACAAGATCCATTATGAGAATCGAATGCCTCATGTAATTGTTCGAAAACCCAAGTGAGGTCAGATATGCGTCTACCCTCAATTTTAGGTTCTTCAAAATATGAATGGTTACGAAGTTCATTATTTGAATTCATTGATTCAGAGGAATTAGAATTATTAGAAGTTTCTTCTGATTCTTCTGAATTAGAATTATCAGAAGTTGCTTCTGATTCTTCCGAATTAGAATCATCAGAAGTTGCTTCTGATTCTTCCGACCTACGTGTTGTACAAGAATCATCAGAATAATAATTTTCTTCAGATTGATCACTTCTAATACTATCGTTATCAATACTATCTCCTGAATAACAGTTAGTACAAAAGTCATCAAAAGCATCTTCCAACTGAAACCCAGCCCAAAGATTAGTCGTAGTGTCTTCCGACTGTTCTGAATGAGACTTTACATGAAGATCTTCGGCAGAATTTTCTGAGTCGTTTGAATGAAATTCGTGGTGAGACTCATTAATAATATTCTCTGATTCAGTTAACTGATGACTATTATCAAGGTCATCAATTATATGTGATTCCTTTGGTTGCAACCTAACATTACTGCAATTAAAAGTATTTTCTACTAATAATGGTTGAAATATATGCTCATTCAAATTATTATTCAATACTTGAGGTTGATGGCAAGCTTCATAATCATCACAAGTATTTTGTCCTTCAAATCTCGTTGTATAGGAATTTGTGGAAATATTTTCTAACCGATTCAACAGAGGTGTGGGAATTGAATCTGAACAATCGTTTATTGAATTGATTGTTGTAGAATTTATATCTTGTGATAATTCTAAAATCGCTTTGCTTTTGAGCTTAGGCTCATAAACTTTTAAACTATTCTTACATAGTTTACTATATGTTTGAATAGGTGCCCAACGACTATCAAGTAAAGCCGGATTTGAAATATTAGAATTTACATTTGATAAATACATACGTAAATCAGAAGATCTGTTAGTGTTAACGGAAGAAACATTGTTAAAGTTATTGAGATTTGATAGATTTTTCTCAACACAGATTACATTATCTACATTATCATCAGTGGGTTTCATGCAATCAAAATTATTAGAATTAATAGAAAAATCATGCTCAGTAAGTACACTTCTATTTGGGCTGGATTGTTGAATAGACATGCACTGATTAATCTTTTTACTTATATTACCCTCAGTAGCAGCCATATCACATAGTGTACTACTAAACTTATTTGTATAAAGCGGTTGGTGACTAGAAATTACAGGATTGTTATTGATTATTAAAGGAACATGCTCTACAGGTTGAGTAGGAATAATTGGATTCAATTCATGGATTGTAGTACCAGAATTTATTATTTTAAAGACATGCAAACCCTGTTCACTCTTTCCACAAACATTATCAGAAAAAATTTCATCATCACAATGTCTGAGGTCAATTTGAGTAGTTGATAATTGACTTAAAGCATCGACTTGTCCAAATGTGTGAGTATGATCATATGTAAAACCATCATGCAAATTGGTTTCTTTTGATTCTAACAATTTTGAACTATTTTCTACAGAGCTACCATTATTAGATACACATGCATTTAACTGAAAGCTTTCATTTATTGTACCAGAACTATTGCTAGAAATATTATCTAGTAACTGATTATTATCAGTAGAATGTTCTGGTGAAGTAAAAAGTGTTATTTTTTTCTTATACGTACCTTTGTTTATATTTTTCAAAGTATTTTCTAGAATAGGTGTCTCTTCTACTGCATCCATATCGTCCAATGGTGGTAATTGATTCTTCCGCACACGTCTATGAAAAGAATTTTTGTTGCAGTACATAAATTCAACAAAAGTTGATAAAATTAAAATAAAATAATAAATTTATTAATTACTTAAGAGTATCCACTTATCTTAACTACAATTATTAGTAATTCTTGATAATTATCAAAGATTTAAATGTTTCCACATGAATTGAGTATGAAACGAAGAAATTAAAAGATTTGATCAATTTAATTTCAAAATTTTTACATTAAAAAAAAACAATCAAAACCGTCAAAGATACAGTCGTAGTCATTGATTTGTAACGGTTGACAATGATTCGAGTAAAATAAAAAATTATCAATTTGGACATCTCTCACTAAAAATTTCAATTAATAATATGTTTAGAAAATAAAAGAAATAAACGAAACTATGAATAAAATTCACATAAAATAAATAATTGTAAGCTCAGACAAACATAATTATAGAAATTTATCCAAATAAAAATTACTATACATAAACATAATAAAAGATGAAAAATTCATATGTAGTAAATCACCAGAGAAATAATTTGAATATTAAAAACTATACAAATAAAATGTTTCAAATAAGTTTGACGTTTCAATTAAAAGAAAATAAATAAAATATTAGTCTCCTTATAATTACAGTCTTAAAAATAAACAATATCAAATAATTATAGTTCAATATAAAGACATTTACTAAATTATTAGATCATATTGTCATACAAAAGTAAAATTGAAAAGGCTTAAAATTAGAAAATAGTCAATTGAAACAATTTAAATTTTAAAAAAATGGAAATATAAAAAAAAGATACAAAGGAAATTAAAAAATAGTGACAAACCTAAATTCAGACAGTTCTAATAAAAGACATCAAGGTTATTTTACTTATAAACTAATGAACAACTATGAATATAAAAAAGCTTTGCCAATGAACATCTCTTATTACGGACAAGAAAATTCGGAAATCTCTCAATTTGGACATCTCTCATTAAAGAATACAAAAAAAAAATAAAAAATACAATATTTATAGATTAAAAAATTAAAAAATAAGTAATAGCTCAAATAAACACGCCGTAATGACCCTCGTCATAATTTTTTAATCTATGAATATTGTATTTTTTATTTTTTTTTTTTGTATTCTTTAATGAGAGATGTCCAAATTGAGAGATTTCCGAATTTTCTTGTCCGTAATAAGAGATGTTCATTTGCAAAGCTTTTTTATATTCATAGTTGTTCATTAGTTTATAAGTCAAATACCCTTGATGTCTTTTATTAGAATTGTCTGAATTTAGGTTTGTCACTATTTTTTAATTTCCTTTGTATCTTTTTTTTATATTTCCATTTTTTTTAAATTTAAATTGTTTCAATTGACTATTTTCTAATTTTAGGCCTTTTCAATTTTACTTTTGTATGATAATATGATCTAATAATTTAGTAAATTTCTTTATATTGAACTATAGTTATTTGATATTGTTTATTTTTAAGACTGTAATTATAAGGAGACTAATATTTTATTTATTTTCTTTTAATTGAAACGTCAAACTTATTTGAAATATTTTATTTGTATAGTTTTTAATATTCAAATTATTTCTCTGGTGATTTACTACATATGAATTTTTCATCTTTTATTATGTTTATGTATAGTAATTTTTATTTGGATAAATTTCTATAATTATGTTTGTCTGAGCTTACAATTATTTATTTTATGTGAATTTTATTCATAGTTTCGTTTATTTCTTTTATTTTCTAAACATATTATTAATTGAAATTTTTAGTGAGAGATGTCCAAATTGATAATTTTTTATTTTACTCGAATCATTGTCAACCGTTACAAATCAATGACTACGACTGTATATAGTTGAAGTAAACTACTAGAACAAATAGTATACGTGCAACAATTTTGTTTAATAAGCATAAAATATTTAAATTAAATTATGTTTTTATTTTTTTACAATTAATAATATGCATTAAATTGTAATCAAAAATAAATTATAATTAATTTTAAGTTATAGATTTATATTTATTACAAACTTTTGATTGTAAACTGTGGATGAATCAAAATTAATCAACTGAAAAAGAGATGTACTTTTAACTATCATTATTCATGTGTAACGAAAAATTATTTGAATACACCTTAAAATTACATTTTTTCAAGTTCAGCTTTTTCAGATTTAAGAAATTGATATACTTGATGATTTTATTTTCAATTCATGACTTAAAGTTGACTGATCTATTTTGCCAAAAAAAAAAATAGTTTTTACAGTTTCACCATTAATTGTTAATTTTTTTAAATAAGCTTGCAAACAATGTTATTTGTTAGATTCAATAAAATTATTATGATTTCAATTAAAATAAATATATAGTATTCAAATGAAAAAGAATATAATTTCAATAATATAAATATAAATGTTCTATGATATATTATATAAAAGCAAATGAAATTGATGTTAAGCTGCGAAATTTTTTCTCCGTAGCTCTGAAATTATTTTAAATATATTAGAAAGAAGACTCATATTTTATAAAAAATATAATAAAGTGCTTTACTAAATATTTTTTGTTTACTTCAATAAATGTTTAATAAATTTATACATTTTCTTTTGATTTTTGAATTGACTCTGTATGATATATAAAGTAGTTTTGCAATCGTAGATATGATGAGAGTCTGGTTTATAATAAAAAGATATAAAAACCAATGCTTACTTGTCTAAGCGCCGAACTTTTCTTGAATATGATCGCCTTTTGATATTTTGTTTATTCCCCATTCTTGTTGAAATGTTGATATATTTAATATTGATGGTGAGAATTTTATATCATCTAAATTGTTATCCAAGTATTTATTAAATCGAAGCAAGATCAGAAGATCAAATTAATTAAATCTAAAATGAAAATCAATAAAAATTAGCCATGAGTTATCAACATATATTCATCATCTTTATATTAGCTTGAATATAAAATATTAAAGTTACAATCTTTTATACCCTGGCGGATTCGTGGTCACGGTAAAATGATCGTGAAACGACGGTGAAAGCACCGTCAATTCACAGTGTAGACAAATTATCGTCGAATAACCGTCACTTGACTGTCGAACGACCGTCGTTTGACAGTGAACGATGAGTATAGTTGTGAACAATTTTCACTGTTACTTTATGATTTTTATTCTGTATAGTTGTCATACTTCACTCTTCGAAAAATCAAATTTTCACTTGACCTTTCCGATTTTTTACCTAAGTAAAAATCGTAGATCATCGATCGATCGTCTGTCATTGCACGGTAGTTTGTAAGTGAAACGACCGTGAAACGAGCGTATAATGTCGGTAAGTCAGGAATGTTTTACTAGTCAACAATGAAAAAGTGCTGACAATATTTTATTTTTTTTTATTTCAGTAAAAATACTCAAAGTGTATAAAAAAATAGGTAAATAAAAAATTCTCAGTAAATAATCGGGATGAAAAATTTGAAAAAAATATTAAATTATTGTAATTTTGTTTATTTTAAAGTAAAATCATAAAAAATTAATCAGACTATAGGCAATCAACAGAGATCCATCATTTCAATACTTTTCAAAAGAGTTTATGGCTTACAAGTGTTGAATTTTATTCATAGTTTTAAATGAGAAACTATAATACTTTCTGATTGTGAAAAATATAATAATCAATATTGTTTAATAAATTATAATTTAATTTCAACTTAACCATAAACATATTTTCTGCACGTCAAATATTTTCACCGTAATTCCAAAATTTGAATTCTTTATTAATGATTTAAGTTTTTTTTTTTTTTTTAGATGAAAACTTACTTTCGAAATTACGGAAAAATTATTTGTTATCAAGAAAAATTATGATGAGATACTTTTTAGCAATTTCTTTTCCAGATCTTTTTTTATACAGTTAATAATTTCACCGTAATTAGGAAATGAAAAATTCCGTAATCATAAAAAATTTTAATCACATTACGAGCAACGTCGCAGATAGCCTAACTGGTAAAGTTTCGGGCGCGCGACCAGATGAACCGGGTTCGAGTCCCGGTATATACTGTCCGAAGTATTTTTTTTATTTTATTGTCCGTGACAGTAGCGTAAAATCACCGTATTTCGACAGTATATTGAGCGTACGGTGTCGGTCATAACATCGTAGATTCACTTGCGTTTGCACCGTATATATTTTGTTAATTCACAGTGAATATCGTTCACAACTGTATCCGATGCAGACTGACAACTCGCTCGGTAACAACGGACTTTATACGGTGAAACGACCGTGAAACAACCGTTAATCGACTGTGCTTTCACCGTGTTGCCGAAACCGCCAGGGTACTTACATTTTTTTTCATAAGTTGTTGTTCTATTATTTTTACTTATGACAAACCTTATAATTCTATAATTTAATACGTAAATAATTTCTTACTGAAACTTTTTAAACTGCCAGTTGATAAAACTTATTTTTTTTTTTTTTGGTTAATTAGTAAGTAACAAAGACTTAGTTATATTTATTATTCTTCTATAACCATCCAGACACACTACACGCTCCCATAAATATACATGTGTAAATGTGTTAAGCTTTTACGCGGTTAGTTATCAAACGAGTGGCGCCGAAAACGCGCGAAAATAAATAACGAAAACGAATGCGATATTGAATATAATATATATAAATTAATTTTCCAAATGATTAAAAAAAAGAAACCTACAAATTAATTTAAAATAAAAAATTTATATTTCAAGAGCTTTAAAATCTAGATGTGCATTCATTGTATATTCATAAATTTTAAAAACTTATTTGTTGAAGATCGAAAAAATTTTTATAATATTTCACATTCACACCAAAGCGTCACAAAAAAAAAGTTGACATTTAGGTAGATTTTATTCAATAAAAAATTAATAATTGTCAACTTAAACTTAACAAAATATTACCAAAAATATTTTTGTCCCGCTTGGGCATTGCTAAAATAAACACCTATAATTTATTGTAAATTTAACAATTTTTATAAATATAAAACATCCTTAATATCGAAGGCTTTTATCAGATTAGTACATCAGGTAGATGATAGTTTTTGAAAAATTGAACAAAGCAAGTGGCGCGCGCCGTGGTAAGCCAGCGATCATTCCAGAAGGTTCGGATAAAGAAACACGACACGCAGGGATTTGTTCTTGTTAATCGTTCTTTGTTGCTGCGTCGTTTTACAACGAGTTATTTTCTATTGTCAACAGTAATTGTTAGTTGGTGTAATTATAGCTAAAAATGACACGTAAGTATTTTGAAAATATCTATGTTATTTTAGTGCATAAAGGTAATTAATTAATTTTGTATTGTAATTATAACCTATAAAATTTGTATCAGTTTAAAGTAGAAAGTAAAATTCTACAAGCAGCTGAATAAGATGAAATTTCTTGACTAACTTTAATTCATTTATATCACTAAACTAAAAAATAATTCTATAGTTTTATATTTAACTATTCTAACAATTTTAGATTTTTAACTGAATAAAATGGATTGATAAGTTAAAATATTTTCATTACATCCAACTTCTTCATTTTGTTTTCAATCAATTTTTTAGTTTTCTTTTCTTTTTTTACTACTTTTGAATTAAATTTGGGTTTGTCAGATTAAGTCGTAAGCAAAAAACATAATTCAGTGCAGAATATTTAACAAGAAATATTAATTAATTAATGACTATCCATAATATATGAATGCATATTTAAATACATATTTTTTTAACTAGGTAAAAGTAGAGACAGGGTACGAAATCCCACTCCTCCGCTGCGCAGAAGCCATCGACGATCACAGGAGAGTATCGATGCTTTATCAGGAAGAGCGTCGCTACAAATATCCACAACGTCTGGGAAAGAATCAAGTTCACAGCAATCAACGGGTCATCTAACACCTCCAATTAAACATGACACTGTAAATCTCCAAGAGAGTCCTCAAAGACAAGCTGGTGATGATTCAGGACCTTCAGTGCAACAAGGACTAACTTTGATACCTCGTCATGGAGATCGTGAACGCCATGTAACTTTAACTGGTCAACTTACATCTCAGGCAGCTCTAAATACGCCACCACCTTCTGCTGATGAATCTTTTCGTCGTAGTTCACAGTCTAGAGAAAGAGACAATCGATCAGTGCCAGTAAACACACAGACAAAACAAATTGGTAACAATTTAAGATCTTCAGTGTCGCAAGAACAGACTTTGATGTCCCGTCATGGAGATCGTGAACGTCACCTAACTTTAAATAGTCAGCCTACGTCTCAGGGATATCTAAATACGCCACCGTCATTAGCTGATGGCTCTGCTCGTCGTCAAGAAGATACTGAAGGTCACGTCACATTAGCTGCTCAATTTACGTCTCAAGTTCTTCCACATAATATTGTGCGATCCTCTTCCGCTCATAGCTCTGCTCGTGGTGGCTCACGTTCTCAACTCGAAGATAACAGTCAATCAGTACCAGTAAATCCACAGATGCAAAGTTCAAGTCAACAAGAATCCCAGAATAAACGTTTGAGTCAAGCTCACTCACAAGTTTTCAACCCGCAACCTTCTACAAGTCAACAAATAGTAGGAACTCATGTTGCGATAGAACATCTGCAAGCTGGCCAGACAAAACAAATTGGTAACAATTTCAGATCTTCAGTGTCGCAAGAACAGACTTTGATGTCCCGTCATAGAGATCGTGAACGTCACCTAACTTTAAATAGTCAGCCTACGTCTCAGGGATATCTAAATACGCCACCGCCATTAGCTAATGGCTCTGATCGTCGTCAAGAAGATACTGAAGGTCACGTCACATTAGCTGCTCAATTTACGTCTCAGGTTCCTCCACATAATATTGTGCGATCCTCTTCCGCTCATAGCTCTGCTCGTGGTGGCTCACGTTCTCAACTCGAAGATAACAGTCAATCAGTACCAGTAAATCCACAGCTACACAATACTAGAGCTCCAGAAGTACAGTATCAGCGATTAAGTCAAGCTTACTCACAAGATTTCAACCCGCAGCTACTGATGCGTCGAGAAGTAGTGGAGACTGTCAGAGAAAATATTGAATCAACAAATACTGATTCTTACCAGCAAAACAAAAAATCGTATCATCAGTATAGACAACCCAATCAACGAAACAAAAAGTTCCGTGCTAATTCTTATAACCAGCGAATCAAAGGAGTAGAAAAAGCAACAAAGAGTTTAGCTGAAACTGAAGAACGATTACGTGAGCTGGAGAAGGTCAAATATAAAATTTTTTAGTTATATATTATATATTTTAGTATTAATCTAACAAATTAACTGATTATTTATTTTTATTTCAGATAGTAAAAAATAATGAATTAAAGGAATCTGTCCCCGTTGAGGAAGTAAAATCAAATCAAGCATTAATGTCGGCTGTAACACATATGGCATACCCTACACCACCTCAATCTCCACAGATACCAGTAAGTTTTATGACACCTTCCCCGATGGTCTCTTCACCAATAATGCAAAACTCGTTGAACCCAATGCATTCTTTCATGAATGCTACCTCTATGGCTGGTATAAGCCCATTGATTCATCTTGGTGCTATGCCGCCAATGGTTTCAACGATGCCTTCACAACTGAATCCGATGGCTTCAATGCATCCATTGAACTCTGGATTGTCAGCTGGAATGCCTACGGTTGCACCAATCATCCAACTCAATCCAAATTTGAGACGCAATGTGATGAGCAATATACATCCTTATGTTTTTGATCCCTATACTTCTCATTTTATGTAAATGAGACATTGATTATGAGGAAAAGTGGTCAATTATAGGTACGTTTGTCTAATATGAAGTTTTGGATATTTTTTTTTTAAAGTTCTGCTAATCAATCTCTCTTGGAAGTAATATAAATCATTCTCTAATTATTTTTTATAAAAATTATTTTTTTTTTTTCCCTCCGGGCGTAAAGCGTCAACTTTAGCCCCGCTGCGCTAAACGAAGTTTCCGCTTTACGCCTTCGTCGGGGAAAAAAATAGTATACACTCCTCGGGAAGTAAATAAGAAAGCCTCAGATCACATGTTTGTTGACCTCGGCTTCGCCTCGGCCAACAATTGCATGTGATCTGAGACATTTCTTACTTTTCTTCCCTAGGGGTGTAATATACTATTTTATATTTTATTTAAAAAAAGTATTCAAGTGTAAACGCCTGACACACTAGCGATTGGTAATAATGAATTCAGCAAACATCTGACAGTTTGTTGAATTCCATACCATTTATTAATATTCTTGTATTATTGTGTGACGTTCATGATAATTTTAAATATTAGTTAAAAAAATAACTACATGATTATATGTTTAAATATTGTAAGTTTAAAAAGTTCCGTGTTGAAGTAAATTTATTCAACACTAACAATTAATAAGGATAAATTATTTTTTTTCTATATTTTATTTAAAAAAAGTATTAAAGTGTAAACGGCTGACACACTTACTATTATTTAATAATGAATTCAGCAAACATCTAGCAGTTTTTAGAGTTTTATTAATTAACCTGATAATAACACTAAATATTTAAAAAAAAAAAAAAATTTCTAATTATTCTGGATAAAATTATCATAAAAATCGATTTCAAAATAACTTTTTTACTGCACAGGAGTTAAAAATTGTTAGATGACTGTTGAATTTCAAACTATTTATTAATATTCTTGTATTATTGTATGACGTTTATTACAATTTTAAACATAATTTAAAAAAATAACTACATGATTATATGTTTAAATATTGTAAGTTTAAAAAGTTCCGTGTTGAAGTAAATTTATTCAACACTAACAATTAATAAGGATAAATTATTTTTTTTCTATATTTTATTTAAAAAAAGTATTAAAGTGTAAACGGCTGACACACTTACTATTATTTAATAATGAATTTAGCAAACATCCGGCAGTTTTTAGAGTATTCGCTAATTAAACTTATACTAAATTATAATACTAAATATTTAACAAAAAAAAAGCATTTTATAACTCTGGATGAAATTATTGCAAAACTATTTGAAAACAACTTAATTACTACAAAAAAAGTCTAAAAATTGTCAGATAGCTGTTGAATTTCGTGCTATCTATAATCTACTATTATTGGATGGAGGAAACAAGTAATTTTTCATAGTTTTGGATGAAAAACTTACTGTGATGATTTAATTTTTAATATTTTCAGCTGCAGTTTTGAAATTCGATGAATGATTAATAAGGATTTTATTGTTTTTACTTTTAAATAATACAAATAAATAATTTTTTTACTTTAATATATTTGTTTGTAATACTGTTAGAGTAATATTATAATCATTTCTTAAAACTTGAAATAAAAATTTCACACAATCTACGTGTTCTACCATTTATTATCTATTTTGATAAAAAATAATAAAAATTGTTTTATAATTCCTTGTCAGCAGACAAACGCGTTAACTATTATTTTCTATTATATGTATACATTTTATTCTAATTTTGAACGTCCCGCTTCTATGACGTAATAATATGGCAGGGCGTGCATTGCGCATGAGCAGTTATATAACAAAATGGTGGAAAGTAATAGAATAGCATTGTGTATGACAACGTAAACTATTTTAAAATTAATCAAACTAAACAATTATAAAAGAATTTAAATTAACCAGCATATCAATAAACATAAACGAGTAGGTGATTTTTTTATAGTTACCTCAACAAGATGAAAAAAAATGACAAATATTGTAAAAATGTGAGTTTGCAGTGTTTCAGAGGTTATAAACATATTATCTTGAACTGTAGTTTATGATATTAATTAATATGAATAAATAATAATGTAATATTTTTTTCAAATGATTTCTTTCAATTGTGTTACGTGAAGAGTAAATACTTTGGATAGTGATTGGAATTTTTGCATTTCCTTGTGTTGTTTTATTCGCATTATTAAGTTTTTTGAAGCATGCATTATATTATTGTTCTTGGTGCATGTATTTTAATAATGTACGATTTTCTGTTTTCAGTCACATTAGGTTTCATTTTGCATGTAATTGTATCAATTAAAATGAAATCAACAACAATATAGTAATATTTCATTTTTTAATTTTGCATGAAGTGTTTATTTTCTTTTACTGCTGAAAATGTGTGATCTGCTTGTTTGTTTGCATATTTTATTTCTTCAACTCAATTGATCTTGAATCTTAATTGTCTAATTATTCTAATTGATTCTTTTTGAGTCACGTACAACTGACAATAAGAAATGTCAAAAATATTTTTTAACCAATATTCTGTTAAGCTTTTGATATATGTTCAATAGCATTGAGTTAAAAATTGTGTATGATAACATACAAATGTTTAAATTTTACATTACACATGAGGTCATACAGCTGAAATATTTTTTAGTAAGTTATTAATGCATGTGAACTTTGACTTATTTTTGAAGGGGTTTACTTGATTGATTTCTTTTTTTCAGTTAAACTTGGGTAATAAAAATTTCCTTGTAAATACATATTAATATTGCATTTTGCATGTAATTGTATAAAATAAAATCAAATCAAATCAACTGCATGATTAAATATTATTTTTAGTTTTGCATGAAAAGTGTTTATTTTTATCGTCACAGAAAAGTTTTTGACAGGTTGCTTGCGTGCATGCTATAATTTTTTAACTAACTTTAACATAAATCTTAATAGTAAAACGAATTCAATTTATTTCCATTACATACAAATGATGACAAAAAATGTCAGAAATGTTAATGACGATCATGTAGTATTTATAGCATGAGTTCAATGGAAATGAATTAAAAATTGTGTATGATTTTATAAAATTATATCCATTTCATGTAAAAAATCATGATCGTACTGCTGGAATGTGCTTAATTCAGTTACCCATGCATATAATATTTTATAAATATCGATTAAAATATTAATCATTAAAAAATTACGTTGTTCTTACTTTAAATGATCATACTTTAAATACTATAAATATTTAAAATGTTCATTGAAAAACGAAAAATATTTGTATTTAGTTTTTAAATTACATTTATTATGAATGGCAAGTAAATTTTCAATTATAAATAAAAAAAAATAATTTCAAAACGTTCAATAATTTTTAACTACACTAATTTTTAGCTATAAAACTTATTTACTTTGCAGTAATTAATACAAATCACAATGCTGATCACTAGTCTATAAACCTAAGAGATAAGAGTGCTGTTAAAATTATATGGCCCTAGCTTGTTCAAGTTTTGAGTACCACTTTGAAAATTTAGAGGTATAGTTTAGTTAAACGCTAAAATTTAATGTAAAAATTATAGTTTATGTCTTTGCAAAAAATATATATTATTTAGAGAAGACTATTTTATCGGGTGGTAAAATTTTTTTTACTTAAAATGCTGATATATATTGTTTTTATTACACGGAAAAAAGTAAACTGTATTAAATAACAGTCGATTTATAATAAATAATGATTAACTGCTAAAAATTACAATTTCAAACTGTAAAATCGTGATTTTACTATTCACTTTATAATATTTACCATTTAAACGTTACAATTTACTCTTTACATGGAAAAAAATACTATTTCAAACAGTAATATTCGCTATGTAAATGTCTAAAATGTTAAAGTATAATAATTAAGAATTCAGACTTTGATATTTGATATTTATCATTTCGTACCTAAAAAATGATCTTATGATATGTAAAAAGTATAAAATGAAGTTAGTAAATTTCTAATATAAGCAACGTCAATATTTACAAATTAAAATGGTAATTTTTAAACGCAATGCTAAAAATCTAACTGTAATTATTGACTTGCTTGGACTGGTAAAATGTATATTTTAAAAGTATAATTTTTACTGTTCCAAATGTTAAATTCTCCCAGAGTGAGATCCCCTTCTCTTTCATCTGAATTCCCTTTCTTCTCATAATATGGACTATATATTGAAATGGCAATTTTTACTGTTTGAAACTGTAATTTCTTAAGATGAAAGAGTCATTATTTACTATAGTGACTGCTACTAATCACTTATTTTGGATCTTAAATTATAAATTGTGACTTTTATACTTTCTACATTAAGTTCTGTAATACTTATATTTTTGCCACCCCAATGTCTGCTTTACTGTTTGCAACTATAAAAATTAACCGGAATCCGAGTGAATTTTACAGTTTACGTTTTTCCGTGTGCTGATTATTCAGTTTACGGTTTAGTACCTCTTTCATTAAAAAAGTTGCATCAATCGGCTATTCTCGACATGTCAACTTTTAAATTTACAAAAATATAATTGTTTTGATTTATAATTGAACAATGTCACAATTTATAATTGAAAAAACAGAAATCAATTACTGTATCATTGAATAATTATAACATGCAAATATTACATATATTAAATACATGAATTTTATATTATAAGTTTTGATCAGCTTACTTCAGTTTTAATACATATATATCTACTTTTTAGATAGATTTCTTTAAGAATCAAACTGTTGCATTAGTCCTTATGGTGGAATTTTCACCTGATTTTGCTATCATATTAATAATTAGTCAAGTAGATTTCAAAAATACCATTGGTAAAAAAATTTTTCTATGTATGTAATATTAGTATTTACCCGCTGCTTCGCTCGCGTTGAAGCCCTTCGATAAATGTCAAAAATCATTACATTCCAATAGAACTGAATCAATGTGATTCTAATTTTTTTGACAAATGATTTTTTTATCTTTCGTAAAAAAATAAATTTTTTTCTTCAATAAAAAGTATCCTATGTTACTTCTAAGACTTCCAAAAATATGTGTGCAAAGTTTCATGATGATCGGTTAAGTAGTTTTTGCGTGAAGGCGTAACAAACAAACTTACATTCACATGTATAATATTATAGTAGGGAAGTAGGGATAACCAGCTTAGTGATCAAGACATCTCAAAAAGTCTCAACCGATCTTAATGAAACTTGATACATTATATTCTTTGGGTAATTACCTTGGTCGAGTTCGACGATGAGCAGGATCGGTCAATTAGTTTAGAAATGGTGGCCATAAAAAATTTTTGAAATTTCATACACTGCCGATTTTCTGACTTCAACGGTAAATAACTTTCGACTAACAAAAGAAAGCTCATTTTTGAAAACTTTATAATGAAGCTTATGATATTAGCTTTAATTTGACCTATAACACTTATACTTTATAATCATTTTAAGTAATTTTATCATTATAGGCTATACAAAAATTTCAAAATAATGAAAATTTAAAGTTTAATAACTTTGTTAATTAGCAACTTCCAAAGAAGAACAGATATTTTATTTCTGAAAAATTCCTTTCAGTCATTGAAATTCTCCTAAATATAGCCTACATAATTAAAACTTCTTCAAAATAATGAAATCTACCTTCCACTTCGGGTATGGCCGAATGGCCTTTATTTGATAGTAGAAAATTTTTAAAACATTGTCCATTGGCTGACAAGCCATCTGACTACTTCATTATTGTCATAACTAACGGATCTCAAACTGCATTCTGCAATTCGAATTTTAGATTATGATTTTAATAATAATATTGTAATTTTATCTTCATTTGACTGACGATTTGTAAATGGTAATTATTAAAAATGATTTTAAATTTAAATAATGCCATTGAATGAAGATTTTTTTGCATAGTCTATTAAAAAATTGCAGCGATTTATTATAAATATGATAAATAACTAATACGATCTTTTAAAAATATAAATTAAAATAAATAATCAGAAGGACTTACTTTTACAAGGATACATAATGTATTAAAGTCAAAGTTGCACTATCCTTGCTATTGTATGGAAAATCTTAATCAAAATTTCCATTATGGCAAAATTAAATATTTAAACCAAGGATTCAAATCAAGTTAAGATTTAACAAAAATATCAACTACAACTAATATGTTATGTACTCATATTCATGATTTCGTTTTATCATTTGTAAAACTTACGTATTACGTATAGAAGTTTCATTTCTATATACATTTATTAATATTTTCAAAATAGTGAAAATCACGTTTTTGGTAACTTCATTGATGTATAACTTTTGATTAAAATGAGATAGCTAATTTCAAAAAAATTCATGATAGCTCATGAAATTGCCTTTAATTTGACGTATATAGCATTGACTTTTGGTCAATTTATATTTATCAGATCCTAATGAAATTTGGTACACAGATTTCTTGGACAATTAGCTTGCATGAGTCCTGAGATGAAGAAAAATCAGTAAATTAGTTTTGAAGTAGTAGCTCTTCAAAATTATCGAAATAGTAAAAATCACGTTTTTTGTGGCTTCGTTTATAAATAACTTTCGATTAAAAAAAGATAGCTAATTTTCGAAAAATTAATGTGAAAGCTCATGTAACTGCCTTTGATTTGATGCATATAACATATTTCAAATGAAATCTACCTTTCATTTCGCGTGAGGCCCAATGGCATTTTTTAGTAAATATTTGACAATTGCAATATATTCTACCTTGTAATGAAAACATTTCATCAAAGGTAAATAACTTGCTTTATCAATTCAATAAATAACTAGAGTAGTAATTACTCATTCCGATTATAGATGGCATTTTACAGTGCCATCTAGCGGAAAACCGGGAACAATTTTTATTATTTTTGTCTTTCATGGCCCCTTAATTAATAAAAAAAAAGATGAGTCTATCAAGAAACTAAAAACTAAATTAGCATGTTACAAAAAAAGGTTACAAAGATTGTAAGAAATCTTGAAAAATCTAAAAAAAAAAGAAAAAAATCATTTTTGAAAGTGGTTTTTTTGGAATATCTTTTAAACGGCTTTATCGATTAACTTCAAAAACTAATCCGCCCTTAAGCTTGAAAAACCACGCCGATCGTCGCCCATCCGGTCAAAATCGGTTGATTCGTTCGTGAGTTATCGTGAACGAAAGAAAACCGAAAAAAGTGTTTTTT
>JZSA01002504.1:0-15565 GCA_000956155.1 Cotesia vestalis | reverse complement strand
AAGCCGTTTCCCCGTGTTGTCGAGAGAGCCAGATGGTTATGTCCGGAATCAGGCGCGCCGTCCATCTGCCCGTTTCCCCTGACGTCCATCGGTCTTGCCACTCCTGTTGCGTTTCCTTGTTTATTCTCGTCTTTGCTTCCTTGGAGTTGTCACCATTCCTTTTTGCGTTGTAGAGTTTCACTCTCTCAATTGCTAACAAGTCAATCGGTGTGGCCCCTGCTATTACCAGTACCGCTGCCTCTGAAACCGTGCGATAGGCACAAGTAACTCTCAGCGCTCCTCGTCGTTGCACTGCTGCTATTTTGCGCCGATAAGTCTTCTGTCTAAGTATGTCCGCCCATATCTCCGCTCCGTATAGCAGTATTGAGTGGACTACTTCCAAGAGCACCCTCCTTTTTTTGGTTCGTGGTCCTATAGTGTTGGTCATGATCCTCGACAGGTTGGAAACTACCTTGTTGGCTTCTGTGCAGGCGTTTTCAAGGTGTACTCGGAAGGACATGTCTACGACGAACGGTTTTGGGAACCACTTTTGTCGGGTCAGGACGACGATCTCAGATTTATGCTTGGCGAGTTGTAGGTGATGTTCTTCTAGCCAACTTTCGACGACATCGATGGTTTCCCGGACTAGTAGTTCTGCCTCCTCTGCACTGTCAACGACTATCGTAGCCGCGACGTCGTCTGCAAAACCCGTGAGTTTCACCTGTTTCGGTAACGGGATTTCCAGAAGCTCATCATAGTCTCGTTCCAAATGTCGGGCCCCATAATTGAACCTTGCGGCACGCCAGCTGTTATGTTATGTTTTTGTGGGCCTTCCGTCGTTTCCGCTATCAACGTTCTTTCTTCGAGATAGTCGTCTACTATTCTCAGATTTTCTGGCTCCACATCAAATGTGTGTTCTAAAGCATCTAGGATGTTACCCCAGCTCGCACTGTTGAAGGCTTTCTTGATGTCCAGTGTAAGAACAAGACACACCTTGCGAGCTATGAGGCTGCCAGACCATGCTTCTCTAGCTGTCTCTATGACTTTCTGGATCGCAACAATTGTTGATCATCCTTTCCGGAAGCCATGTTGGTTACTGGCAAAGCCTCCGGCACGGTCGATGTCGTTTCGTAGCCTGCCCTGAATGAGTTTCTCGAGCAGTTTCCCAGCAATATCAAGCATGCAGAGTGGTCTAAATGACGATGGTGTTATAGGGGTTCCCTTCCCTTTGTCTAACAGGACCAATCTCTGCCGCTTTCAGACCGTAGGAAACGTGCCGGTTGCCAAACACGCATTGTAGGCACTCAGGAGTATGTACGGATATTCCAGGGCTACAATCTTGATCACCGAGGCTGGGATCCCATCGGGGTCTGGTGCTTTCCCAATCTTGATGGTTTTTGCTGCGTCTTGCAATTCCTTTATAGTGAAGGGTGTTGTTTCGCCGGTTTTTACATATCGTCTCTTTTCTCGCGGTGGGTGTTCGGGAAACAACTCTGCCACGATGCTGCTCATTGAAGCAGGAGACTTCGGCGCTTCTGGAGACGCCTTCCCAAGTCGTTTAGTGACAATTTGGTAGGCTTTACCCCAGAGGTCATTATTTAGGTCGTTGCAGATGTCTTTCCACAACACCACTTTGCTTGCTTTGATGGCTTTATTCGAAGCCTTCTTGGCCTGTTTGTACTCCATCGAGTATATGTCTTGGTCAGGGGAACGTTTTGCTGCGTGTGTGTGTGTATGTGTGTGTGTATGTATGTATGTATGTAACCCTTTAACAACTTTTGAACTGCTTGACCGATTCGATCGCGGTTGGCACCATTCGGAAAAGGTTGACTAAACTTGGATTTCCTAAAAAGTTGAACCGATTTGGACCGGTAGATTTTGAGAAATTCCAAAAAAACTACAAAAAAATTTTTTTTGAAAAGTGGTTTTCTTGGAATAACTCTTAAACAGCTTTACCGATCAATTTCAGAAACTAATCAGCTTTTAACATCAAAAAACCGCGTCGAAGGCCGCCAGTCCGGTCAAAATTGATTGATTCGTTTGCGAGTTATCGTGAACAAAAGAAAACCGAAAAAAGTGTATTTTCGGAATTACTCTGAAATTTTTGGTTTGATTAATTAAAATCTAAAAAGCACTTATAGGAATGATAAAATTGCGTCGAATGCCGCCAACTGCGTAAAAATCAGTTAGTTCATTCAAAAGTTATTGCGATTAGAAAAATCCAAAAATAGTGTTCTATGAAATTTCTATCAGAGTTTTGAGCTGGGAGAGCTCAAATGCATCTAAATATTATCTCTCCGAACTGAGTGAGCTCAAAATATCACATAAATTATATTTTGAGCTGTCCTACATGTTCTTAAACGGCTTTACTGATCAATTCCGAAAACTAATCAGCTTTTAAAATCAGAAAACTACGTAGATCGTCGTCAAGCCGTCAAAATTGATAATTTCACTCGTAAGTTATCGTTGTCGAAAGATAACCGAAAAAAATGTTTTTTCGGAACTGCTCCAAAATTCCTATTTTCATCAAATTGATGTTTTGACTTGCTTAACTATGAGTGATTCGATGCCCATCAAAGTATTTTCGTAATGAAAATATTATTTTAAAAAAATTTTTTCAAAACATGCAGTAATTCTATTTTATAGTTTTATTTTTATTTTTCTCTATTTCTGATAAGTAATTTTTTTGAAAAGAAATATTCTCTTCTTTTCCTGTAAAACTGAATAAGTCTTATCAAGTCTTAATAACTCTTAAAGAAAGTCCGAAATTGCAGGGAAAATTTGACTTTTGAAGAGTTTTGCAGAGTTTTGAAGACTTATTAAGTCTTTCCTTTACTTAGTTAGGGATGTGAAGACTTTCGATAAGTCTTATTTAGAGTTATGAAGACATTTCAAGAGTTTTTTCAGAGAATTATTTCCACAAGGGTTTTATTAAACTTCCATCAGACTTGTAAGCTCGGAGAGCTTTAAGTTACACGAAAATTCTGTTTTTGAATTCGAAGAGTTTACAAACATAATAGATGCAATTTCGAGTACTAAAGTATGAAATTAGCAGGAAGTTGCAAGGATGGCCTTTAGGGTCAACCTTATTCCTAATTTTTTTTTTTACGAATCAATTATTTTTGAAGTTCAATACATTAACTTCCCGAGTCGAAATTTAAAACATATTTTGAGCCTCCCCAACCTACTCGAGGAGTTATAGGCTGTATTATGGTTTTAGATTTTTTCGACTACGATGACGCGTATGTCAGAACCATAATTTCAGCCTACAACCCGAGTAAAAAAGATTATATATAATTATCCATAATTTATATATAATTTATATATAGAAAATGGCCATATATAAGCATATATAATTATATATAACAATGTTTAATTATATATTTATCACATCTAATTAATTATTGGGTTGCTTTTATGGATAGAGTATTTAATATGGTCCTGCGCAATTCTCTATAAATAATTAAAATGCAAAAAAAAATGTTGATGTATAATTTTACGGCTATAACACCAGCGGTCACCCTTCCAACTACTAACCCTGCTCAATGCTGCTTAACTTTGGTGATCTCCGTGCGTCTTGAAGTTTCTGTCTGCTATACTGCTATCTTGGACAACGATGATTCTATGATCTACTTAATTTATCATATGATTTTATCTTAAATATACTATAAAAGTTGATTTTATAATATATTTAGATAGTCATAGTTCATATGGACTTGTAGCTCAGCGAGGGAAAAATTATTATCCGGTTAAAGTTATTAAACAAAGCAGTAAGTTTATCGTAATAAATTATCAATTTAAATATAAAAATTTTTGAAGGTTCAAAATGTTAAAAAATTTTTTTCTGTTGGATTATTCAACTCTTTCCATTTCCTAAGCCTAAAAATAAAAAAAATCCTCAGCACTCTTTCAACGAAAAAAAAATTTCATAAATTTTCCAACTCAAATTTTAAATGATTAATCACAAATTAATAGTCTTATGTAGATTAATTTTACTTTATTTTTTTCAAGCAAATTTTTTTATTAAAATTTAAAAGCACACTTTTATTATTTTTTTCTATTGCATTATTGCGGCTATATTTAAATGTATTGTTATTATTTCGGTTAACAATAAATTTATAACTTATTTGTAACTACAGAATTTAAAAATTTATTGGAGAAAATTGAAGTCGATTCTACGGGAAAAATTGTTGAAAAAACCAAGAGAAAATACATAAAAAAATCAGATAAATCTAAGCCCAAAAATGAAGCGGATTCAACAATAATTTCGAATAAATCAATCTTTGACGTTGTGTCGTCTATTTCAGAAGAAAACCAAAATAATTCAACAAACAACGAACCAAATAAAAAACTAACGGTAGTAGAAGATATAGTTATCCAAAAAAACATCAAAATGATTCCGGAGAAACCAAATGAAGTAATTAAAAATTTTCATTAATCTTCTACTTTTTTATTCATTTATCAGTTCAATTTTTAAATTAATTTATCATTATTATATATTATAACTACGCGTTGCTCAATTACTTATAATTTATTTAAAAATATCCAAAAATAATTAAAAAAAAAATGTAGCAGTTAAAACTGAGTTTGTTTACTGTAACATCGTAGTGCCCGGGAGAATGACCAGTACTTCTTTTATTTTTCGATCTGTTGTAAAGATGTCGCTGAAATTCTTAGAAATTTCCTCGCAAATTTTTATGTAAAATCTTACAAATGTCCTTCTACTTTTGTTCGTTTTTTTTTCCGATTGTCCGGGTGAGATGGCCACAAGTTAATTAGTGCATCTTATAAACATGTTAGTTAATTTTGGAGTTAGAATACTTGAAAATGATTATCTTGACAATAAAAATAAAAAAAAATAACAAAACCGAGCAGCTTTTTGTGATCACTTTATATGTCAAGTTCGTAACTTAGACATGATATGATTTAAATAAACAAATTCAACGTATTCATCTATTCTTGTTTGTTTTGGATAAAATTTAACTAACACCTGTTGCTCGTTTTAAAATGAGGCAAACTTAATTGAAAGTATACTATAGTTCCGTTTTTTTTATTATTATTAGTTGAACTTTTTTCGGTTGATCATTTCTCCCCTATAGCGATCTCAACGGGAATTACCCTAAAAAATTATTCAAACATAGTGATATCTTGTAAAGATTTAATTATTTATTTAAACCGAACTTTATTTCTAGTACTATAAAACTTATTAAAAAAATTCTTCAATTTTTTCTCTCCAAGCACTCAAAAACCTGTGTAGAAAACAGTTTAAAAAAAATTGATGGATTTGAAACAGAAAAATAAATAATGACTAACGATGACAGTGAAGAAGATCTGTCAAATTTACCAGCCACTAATAATTTTAAATCATCCGTTAAAAATAATAAAGATCAGAAAAAATTGCTGAATGTAAGTAACCTATTATTAATGACTGTAAAAGTGTCAAAATCTTTCAAAAATTAACATTAAGTTAGTTTATGTAATCGCACTATTACAGGATTATTAGTGCCCCTTTAAATGTCGCAAATCGAGTTTTGATTTACGGAAATGTACATTTTGTTTTAAATATTATCAAATTCATGGAAGAATAGTATTTTACTATCCTAGATATGTAATATACTATTCTTTTATTTATGGAAAATATACATAAAGTTATAAGCGGTTATCTAGAAATAAATTCCGTATAGCGTACGGGAGAAAGTTAGTTCAAAAAATATTTGATACTTAAGTTATTCAAAATAATTATTTAATACATCGTTCTTTTTAAAAGGAATTCAATAAGCTTGAGGATGATAAAAGTATAAACGGCAGTAGTTGTGAGGATGATAATACAAAATATATACCTGAAAATAACCACATCCATGGATTATCAAAAAAGGTATAACATAACATCAGTATAATTTTATGTTTTTATTACTCTGCTAGCTTAGTTATTAACAAATGCTTTATCGATAAAGAAGTTTAAGAGAGCTTATGTGTACTCGTCTGATTCCGAGAGTGATGATTTGAGCAATGGGGAAAAATCTATCCAAATCAAGGATAAATTTATTGAAGAAACGAAGAAAAAGGTATCAAATTTTGCACACTTGAAAAGAAAGACTATTGTTATAATTTTTACGCAGATATTTTTTTGACATAATGACGGAAAATTTTAGTGTTTTAATGGAAATAGTATATTACACTCCACGGGAAGTAAATAAGAAAGCCTCAGATCACATGTTTGTTGACCTCGGCTTCGCCTCGGCCAACAATTACATGTGATCTGAGACATTTCTTACTTTACTTCCCTAGGTGTGTCATATACTATTTTTTTGCTCCACGGACCGGAAGCGTCAACTTTCGGCCCGCTGCGCTAAACAAAGTTGCCGCTTCTTGCCTTCGTCGAGTAAAAAAAATTATCGGTTTATTCGTTCGTGAGATATCGTTGTCGACAAAATTCAAATATGTAAAATTGACATATATTTTTTCGATTAAGTCTTTTGCGCAGTATGATTAAATGATATATGAAATTTCAATTATAGACTTTTTAGTCTCAAAAAGCTCTTCATCCCAACAAGTTAGCAAAAGTCACTAAGTCAGGAGTTAACAACGAAGATGATTCGATTCCATCCTGCTCTTTTCACAACCTGCCTCCAAAAAATCTTGCCAAAGTGGAAAAAAATCTTGCTAAAACGGAAAAAAATCTTGGAGTAATGGACGAAAATTTTGATACCTGGCCAAGGGGTAATTTAATTACTTTGCATAATGCTTAACTTCGTGCAGAGGTAAAGTTAGATTCGATGTGTCCCTAGAACCTGTATAAAATAATACCTGTTTCTGTTATACTTTAAGAATTGTTTGGAAAGTTCATTTTTGTCTTTCGCCCAGGTATATCGACTTGAGTCAGACCTTAACCTAGATGAGCGACACATGCTCATGTTAAAACTTTTGATCAGGTCTTATATTCGTTAATTTTAGTTATTCCCATTTAAGGTCTAACATAATCTGATACAAGTATAAATATTTTATTATTTCTTCCTTAACAAAAATATTTAGTAGCATACTATATCTTATAAAATTTATTAGAAAATCTTCTTTTATTTTTTTTTTAAATTTGATCTTTCTAAGCTTTTGGGCTTTGCTACGTTCATTTTTTGCTATGTTTTTTTCTGACGTATCTCTATGCATAAGTTGTACTCTGGTAAAAAAGCTAACTTGAATCAAAGAGAAAAATTTTTTGAATCAAGAAAAATTACATAAACAATAAAGAATATCTCCGGTTAAAATTTTTATTCTTGAGTCAAGTTAACTTTTTATCAGTGTTGGTATTATGTAATATTGATCGTAAAAATATGACTATTAAAAATAAAGAGATATGATCGCATATATGAATATATCTATCGGCAGTAGACTTGACTAGAAAATATTATATTAAAAGATTTTTCAAAAGTATTCGAAGTATACATACATCCATATTTCATCAAGATATATTAAGTTATATAAGGTCAAATATTTTTGTATGACTGTACATAGACTTTCCTTCTGGAAAATAATCATAAATTCTTATCCAAAATATGAGAATATAATCAAATGCACATATAGAAACTCATAGATGTGATGAAATCTTATATGTGTATTTATCATTTTTTCCAGAAGGGATATCAGGTCGTAAACTGTCGTTAAATCACTTGACAAATTTTTTTTACTGATTTTACAGTAACACCTGAATACATAAATTTCACGGAGTGTTATCTTCGACAAATGAAAACACTCTACGCTCGTCAGCAGCAAGATCCTGCAAAGATAGCGACGTCAATAAACATTGTTCCAGAAGTCAATCAAAGACAATATAAGGTTACCGAAAATTTATAACTTAACTTTTGTTGTGTTCCTGAAAGCCATTAGAATGCCTATAAAAATAAAATTAAAGGACGATCATCGTTAAAATGTGTGATGATAAGTGATAAGTGAAATTTTGAGCTTTTATAGAACTTTAAAAGCCCACGTCGATTGATACCAATCGCGTGAGAATCACTTAGTTTTTAATTTTTTACAAATTTAAAAAATCACAAATGAATGCAATTTAAATATTAAAAAAAAAAATGTTTTATTAAATCGTTACCATCTTTTAATCTCGAAGAGCTTAAAACAGCAGAAAAAAAATACATTTTTGAGCTCTTCAAGGTCAAAAACGTCACGACAACTTGCATTACAATAGCTTTGTGATTGAAATCAGCGAGAAATGACAAGAATGGCCTTCAGGGTCAACCGTTTTCCTAATTTTTTTCTTACAAAAGTTACCTCTACTTCATTGGAAATACCACTGTTTCACGTTATTGTCACAAAAAAAATGGTTAATTTTTTGTTTTATATTTAGCAAGAATTGATGCCAGGAAGTAATATCTTGGTCAGTGCCACTTTTCTCGAATATTTAATGTCGAAAAAAATGAGACGGAACCCAAATGAGATGACCAGATCTTTGTTCAAAAAAATTCTTGGGGTAGAAAAACTGACGGAAATCGCGATAACCAAGAAAAACGAACGGCAAAAAATTCCAAAAAACACCTACGATACAGTGAAAGGTCCGTATTTTTTTACTTACTTTTAAATCAAATCCTATATACTAAAATTGATGGTACAATGAAGTTAGCTTAGTATCGAAAACATGGACCCTGATTCCTTATTGGTTCAAGATTAGAGCGCGCGCGTATGCGCGCAATTTGAATTTCTAGTAATTATTAAAATTGATATTAATCATTCCTTCAATTCATAGAGTTCGTGGAATTCCACTGTAAAAAGAGCGTAAGACTGACTATAAATGAATTTAATAAAGTCGTGACCAAAATGCTATGTGGATTGCGTGAAAAACAGGTAAAAATCAATAAAAAAAAGTGAAGAGCAGGCCAAAATTAATATAGAAAGTAAAGAACAGGCCAAAATTAATAAAAAAGATGGAAAACCTACTGAAGATGGAGAACCTACTGAAGAAAATGAATAGCATGTTTTAGGTTTTTTTATTATTTACGTCTGTTCATTACAATTGCCATTTTTATCATTATTACGATTCATATAATAATTATTACTATTATTATTACTATCATTATTATAATTATCATTAATATTATTATAACTATTATTCTTATTATCTTTATTATGATTATTATTGCTGTAGAGTCATCACTCGCTCTTATATGTCATCAGACATTGAATTATTTTAAATAAACTTAAAATAAAAGATCTCGTTGCGGCTCTGACAATTGCCGTAATTATCAACCTGTCTTTTTGGGTAGTTATTTTTATTTATACCATAGCTAAAAACCTACATCTATCATGAATTTTCCTTCAGGTCATTTCCAGGGATTTCAGCGGTACTATTATTATTTTTGTACTCCGCAAAAGTACTTAAAACTATCCTAAGCTCAGCCTCAGGTTACTTGCAGGATTTTCAGCGATACTTTTGTTATTTTCTTTTTATACCACAGAAGAACCTGAAACTATCCTAAACTTTCCTCCATGTCATTTGCAGGAATTGGAGAGGTACTTATGCTAATTTTTTTTTAAACCACAAGAGAGCCTGAAATTGACCTTTTCTCTTCTCTAGGTCATTCGAAAAAAATTCAGCGGTACTTTTATTTTTTTTGTATCCCTCGAAAGAACCTGAAACTACCCAGAACTAGCCCTCAGATCATTTACAGAGATTTCAGTGGTATTATTATTAATTTTGTAATCCGCAAAAGTACTTGAAACTATCCTAAACTCAACCACAGGTCATCTGCAGGAATGATAGCGGCACTTTTGTTTTTTTCTTTTTATGCCACAGAAGAACCTGAAACTATCCTATACTTTCCTCTATATCATTTGCAGGAATTGAAGCGGTACTTTTGCTATTTTTCTTAAACCACAGGAGAGCCTGAAATTGTCCTGTTCTCTTCTATAGGTCATTTAAAAAAATTTCAGCGGTACTTGTATCATTTTTGTATCCCACAAAAGAACCTTACACTTCCTCGAATTAGCTCTCAGGTCATTTATAGGGATTTCAGCGGACTATTATTAATTTTGTATTGCTTAAAAGTACTTGAAACTATCCTCAGCCCAACCTCAGATTATTTGCAGGAATTTTAGCGACACTTTTATAATTTTTTATAGTCCGGAGAAAAACTTGAAACTAACCTAAATTATCCTAGAAATCGTCTGCAAGAATGGTAACGGTACTTTACTTATTTTTATTTATATCACAGATGAGCCGAAAACTATCCTGAATTTTTCTTCAGGTCATTTGCAGGAATTTCAGCGGCACTTCTATAATTTTTTATATTCCAAAGAAGAACTCGAAACTCCTTTAAATTATCCCACAGGTCATTTGCAGGTTTTTCAACGGTACTTTTATCATTATAATATCCCGCAAAAGAACCTGAAACTCCTCTAAATTATCCCAGAGATCATCTGCAAGAATAGTAAAGGTACTTTACTTATTTTTATTTATACTACAGATGAACCGGCAACTATCCTGAATTTTTCTTCAGGTCAATTGCAGGAATTTCAGCGGCAATTCTACAATTTTTCATATTCCGAAGAAGAACCTGAGACTTCCTTATATTTTCCCACAGGTCATTTGCAGGACTTTCAGCGGTACTTTTATCGTATTTGTATCTCGCAGAGGAACCTAAAACTACCTCAAATTAGTCCTTTGGTCATTTACAGGGATTTCAGCGGTACTATTATTAATTTTGTATTCTGCAAAATTATTTAAAACTATCCTAAACTCAACCTCAGGTTATTTGCAGGAATTTCCGCGGCACTTTTATAATTTTTTATATTCTGAAAAAAAACCTGAAACTACCCTGAATTATCTTGTAGATCATTTTCAAGTTTTCAAGGCTTTTTCGGCTACTTCGGAAATTTTAATATGTCCCGTCAATCGTCCGCTCATAGTTCCTGTCCGTCTCACGAGGGGGACGTTCCTGATGCGGAATTCCTGAGGCATCCCTTAGAAAAAATTTTTTTTTACACGGGATGGTCCGAAGTCAAAATTGTGACTTTCCGATTTTTCGAATTGTCATAAACTCTCGATATCTTTGGGAAAAAATTTTTAAGACTAATAAAACACAAAGATTTTCGTAGGAAATTTCCCGAGAAACATAAATATACTAATAAAACATCTTCATTGATTAAATTAATACGATTTGAAGCCTTCCAACTGATAAATTGATCGTAGCAATTTCTGTAGCGTTGTACGGATTTTGAGGGTGCTAAATTTTGAATAATTTCAGCAGCTTCCGCAGCAATATTTCGTCGCACTTTTTCAGCTTCAGATTCTTCAGACGAACACTCCGATGAACTCATTATTTATTTTTTTTTATATACAAGTTTGTTTACTTAGTGATATTTTGATTTAAATTCTCGCAAAAATCACAAAAAACTTTAAATTTATATAGATAATTTTAATTTTTTATTATATTATTTCATTTATTATTTTTATTATATTTTATTTAATTATTTTGTTTATATAAGTGAACAAATTTTATTATTTTAAACTACACATATAATTAGATTACAATTTTATTTCCGCGTATATAATCGTGTTGACATTAATCTCACGGGAAGAAAAATAAAACAAAAAAATACAGCAATTGAAACTGTCACTAATTGTGAGCAGTCTGAAATGAGTATCTTTCTTCATGTAAGAAAACAGAACAAAATCGAACTTTCGGCCTCGGAATGATGAAATAGTATATTACACCCCTCGGGAAGGAAAATAAGAAAAGCCTCAGATCACTTGTAATTGTTGGCCGAGGCGAAGCCGAGGTCAACAAACATGTGATCTGAGGCTTTTCTTATTTTCCTTCCCAAGGGGTGTAATATACTATTGCGTTTTTTGGAATAAAACCACTGTTTAATTAATTTTTTTTTTTTAATTAAGTGTATTTTTAAAAAAAAATATTTTGCTATTTTAGAGTCTTTTTATAAACACTTGTTTTCACTTTTGTAGATTATTCACTCATTTGAAAAAAAAATTACTGATTTTTATGACGTATTTGATGGAGATCTCTGGACGACGTTGTGTTGATTTTTCCGCAAAGGGGAAAAAAATTTTTCGCCAGTTTCTTTGGAGCGTGTTCGAATCCGTTCGCTGCCACCAATTTATTTATATTATTAGTTGTTACGTCCCGGTTACCTCACGGGTTTGTGAGTAACCAGTAGAACAACTAGAGCTGGAGATAAAGATGTTACGACCTCCAGAGTCGTAAGTGGAGGTTCTCGAATTAGCTCCGAAATAACTAACTTCGGTGAATTTAATTAACAAATGAGATTATTTAATGATTAAAATACACTTTGAGAATATATGATTTAACAACTGCCGTGAAGTACGTGGTTATTAGCTTTTAAGGGCTCTCGACAAAGATTGAATTATCGAGCGTATTAAGTACGTAACTTTTAGATCAAGAAGAGCCTTAGCAAAAGAGAGCCTCGAACTACCCGTGCACTCTCCTTATATTTCCTCGTCTTAGGTCCGCGACTTGGGAGGAGTAGGGTTGCGTATCAGGCCCCGAATGTCCTTATCTCTGGAGTTGATGCGTGTCGCGTTTCCGAGGTTTGATCGGATGACCCGCACGCTGATTCAACTCCAGAGTCCACGACACGCAGGCGTTCGTTATCAATTATTTATTTAGAACAATCTACGAATGTTCTTAAATATACCTATGTACTCAACCGTAGTTGTCTTACAACGAATCATTTTTATAAGTCTAGATATTCCATTAACATTCTTCGTGAGAAAATGTTAATGTAAACTTAAAGATATTTTTGTTTATTCAGTTATTGACTGAATTACTTTTACTTATCCATTTCTATTTCCTGTGAACTATTATTTAATATTCAATGTTGTAACGGTTTTATCCGCTCAGATTGGCTCCTTAATTAAATAATTAACTAAACAAAATTGAAAACTAAAATTATTTACAAAAGGGCGCCACCAGGATTTTTAATCACGGTTCCTCTCGTACTAGCTAACTCTAAAATATTGACTTTCGGAAACAAACATGAAATATTTTTTACATGTCTCTAAATTTAAAAAAATTCCGCCGATTTTCAAGTTTTCTTACTTAGCTGTGCTTTTAAATTAAAAATTAGGACAACGGGTCACCCTGAAGGCCATCTCTGCAACTTTTCGCCAGTTCCATGACTAAACGCTTGAAATTGCACTTCTGACGTTGAGACACTACAAAATGTTCCGACTTTATCAGCCTGGCGATCTACAACTCGAAATTTTCGTTACCGACACTAGCTAAAATAATAGGTAGTCCCGTGACGTCACAAAACGACACGAGGAGGGGAAAACGGTCACAAACCCCAATACTTGAGTGGTGATCGACACTTCGATCTATTCCCCGGTGTCAACCACCACGTTAGATTTTTCTTAGTGAATTTATCACTATACCACTATTACTATTATTAGGTGATTACTCACCCAAAACTTATACAACTTACTACTAAAATCTATTAAAATTCTACTAACAGTTTAACATTAATTATCAGAAATATTTCATATTACTTCTATTAATTTTCTTATTCTGCATTAGGTGATAATTCACCACGTTTATTACTATTCTTTAATTATTTATAACACTAAGTTTAATTACGAAACCGAAATACTATAAGTTTATATTAAAAGTGCTTATTTTGTGTTATAAAGTTAGGTTTATTATCACCGCTATACACTATTACTAAACTACCACTATTCCTCTATCTATTCAATACGACTATCTATCTAGAACCCGCCAAGGGTCAATCAAAGACGAAGGGTCATCGTTGAAGTTAAAATTTGTAAGCAAGTAAAATAAATTAACTGGCACGCGTGAGAACTTCTGTCTAAATCTAATAAATTCATCTAAAGATAAAGACACTCATTGGTTCAAGGGAGCGGAGTATCCCAGGGCAGCGAATCCCAATTTTTAAAAAATCTAGGCAATTATTCTTTATCCGCGAGGTTTATTGGTCTAGACAATTAAATAAATTCATCTAAAGATAAAGACACTCATTGGTTCAAGGGAGCGGAGTATCCCAGGGCAGCGAATCCCAATTTTTAAGAAATCTAGGCAATTATTCTTTATCCGCGAGGTTTAGTGGCCTAGACAATTAAATTTTTAAGATAAGCAAAAATTTAGTGTTTCAACTGATGTCGAGTCACTTGTAGCTTTTTCAATCAAATCCTCCAAGCGATAACAATTATAGTTGCAACATGTATTTCAATCTGCCTCTGACTAGCTTTCTAGATTTTTACGGTACTGGTGTTACCAATAATACGTGGTATGGTTCTCAGGCTGATCCTGAGCGTACGCAGAGTCAGGAGGTTAATTTTGTCCACGATATGATGCAGGTGTCAGGTGGGGATATATAGGTCCAAGAGACCTGGTGGCTCTTGGACCTGTATATCCGGGACCAGTGAGAAGGCGGGAAGGTAACTTGTACTCCTCAATGATTGATTTGGGACAGGTAGTTCCCAGTATTGAGAACCTATCAACAAAAAAACGTCGTGCGTCTATAAGCTGTACCCCTAGTGGACGGTCTCCATTCCGAGGTAACCTTAAGGGTAACCTTTTGGAAGCTAGGGGGGAGGCGGGAGGTAACTTGAACTCCTCATCGATTGGTTTTGGACAGGTAATTCCCGGTGAAGCGTATATTTTGCAAGGTGGGTCCAAGAAAGATTAAACACATGTAAAACACAAAAATAACATTGATATTGACGAACTTTAATCGAGTAAAAGAGTAAAGCTTGACGAAACCCTAATCCGATCTATCTTTATCAATACCCCTTCTTACGTAACCAACACCCGCGATAAAATATCTATACGTAAAGACAACTTAGTACATTTCACGTCTGTCGATGGAACGTTCCTCCCAGAAACTTCTAGAGACCTTTTAAATCAAAGCAAATTCTCTATCCGCGAAATAATTAACAACGCCAAAGAACCTGGAACAGCTGTTGCGTCGCGATAGAATGATCACTTTATTTTTTATTTAATTATTGAAAGAACTCTAAATGATTGCCCTGGTGGGAATAAGATTCTGTCAGTAGTCTGAATCATTATTGTGGGACTCTGAATCAGAATGCCACTAGTCTGAATCTCTCTGAAAATGATGTAATAAGAGTCGGTAAGTTAGATAAAGGCAAATGTTGTTGTTTTAGGTTATTTGACATAAATTTTAGACTCTGCAAGAAGACTGAATCAGACTTATTCAATGCTGTTGACAAAATTTCAAATGAGAAAGAATCAGACTTTTTCAGAGATATTATGAAGTAATATTAATAACTTTTATTTCTTGAAATAATGATATCAATTTATCGTTGTGTTATATCCGGCATACCGTATATAATACAGGGCCTCCCATTCCCGCCGAAAAGTGCAACGCTTGCATATTTAGGGAACCACAACCAGGACTGCGCGACAACTAACTCGTGGCCGAAGAATACACATTACCGCGCATTGTCACCTCATCAAAAGAACCAATTGTTTAATTAGTAGCCCCACTTGCAAATCGCTACCGAGGTGATAAAAGACGTGAACACCATAATTCGTCAGCTCATTTACAAGGTAACAGTTCTGCCTTA
>JZSA01002503.1:0-20436 GCA_000956155.1 Cotesia vestalis | reverse complement strand
TCCAGTCAGCAGGAGGAAGGGAGAAGCCAAGCAGCGGAAGTCAAAGGTATAAAGTCCAATCAAAGGCCGAATCATCGTTGGAATTAGGATTCGCAATAGTAAGTGGAGGTTATTTTATTATTTCCGAGGTCGATTGTCTATTCCAAGGGGCCCTCTCCGGGGTTTTCACCTTCGCGAACCCATAAATTAAAAACCTAACGATCCTTTCGTTAGGGAAATTCATCTGTTATCCGAACCTCCGATAGTCCAGCTACCAAATTCTAAGATTATATTTCTCGGACATAACAGTTGTTATAAATAAATCATTTTATAGCGAATCTATATTTTCTCGAAGGGTTGTTAAGAGTTGATAAGATTTATTCAGTTTAACAGTAAATAAAGCGATTATTTCTTTTCAAAATTTTACTTATCAGAACTGGAGAAAATTTAATTTCAAAATATAAACAAGAATTAATGCATGTTTTATAAATATTTTTTTTTTCTTTTTCAAATCATATTTTCATTACAAAAATACTTTAACGCGCATCAAGTCGCTCGTAGTTGAACAATTCAAAACATCAACAGCAAATAAAGTGCACTTGCTGCTGAATACAGATACTACTCGAAGAATGAATCCAATCGGTATTCAATTAAGACTATCACATGGAAAAATTAACTTTCTAGGGAGAAAAGAATTTTCTAACCACACGCCATCATCTAGAATTTATTGATACTAAGTTTATTTTAGTCCACGAATTTACAATTGAAATCTTTGAGTATTCTTAGTTTCTAATAGATAGCGTATGGTTAGAAAATTCTTTCCTAGACGCCGAAAGGAGCACGTGTAGAAATCGACGGGTAGACGCCGAAAGGGGCTCGTCGAGAATAAGTTATTATTAAGTGTGGATAGTGTGAGTGAGTGAGTGAAATTTTGTTAATTTGTTTTATAGTCGCGATATTGCTAAGTTTTATTTTATTGTTAATAAATACTGGCCAATTTGTTAATTAACTATTTATTATTCAACAGCACCTTCCTTCACTCTCTCTACCCTAGGATAAGATTTCTCAGCTCTGAACCGGTTACAGGGACCGTGATAATAAACCAGGTGGCGCGCTAATAATTTCTGTAGGTAATTGTTAAATTTTTAGTTTGTTTATAAATTGATTAGGGGCCAATTTGGACGGAAAAGCAAAACTGTTACAATATATAATAAATAAATAAATAAATAATGTTATTACTAACTTTGAAAAAATTGTAATTTTGAATTTTAAAAATTGTAATTTAAATTTGAAATTTGAAAAAAGATCCTAAGAAAGGAAAAAATTTGAGTAAAATATAAACAAAGAAAAAAATTAGGAAAACGGTTCACCCCAAAGGCCATCTCTGTAACTTCCCGCTAATTCCATACCTGAGCGCTTAAAATTGTGCTTATGACGTTTTGAGATTTTCGAGCTCAAAATATAATTATGTGATATTTTGAGCTCACTGAGTTCGGAGAGATAATATTTTGATGCATTTGAGCTCTCCCAGCTCAAAAGTCTGATAGAAGTTTCATAGAACACTATTTTTGGATTTTTCAAATCGCAATAACTTTCGAATGGATCAACCGATTTTCACGCGGTTGGCGGCATTCGACGCAGTTTTATCATCCGCATAAGTAATTTTCAGGTTTTAATTGATCAAATCGAAAACTTCAGAGTAATCCCGAAAAAACACTTTTTTCGGTTTTCTTTCGTTCACGATAACTCACGAACAAATCAACCGATTTTGACCGGACTGGCAGCGTTCAACGCGGTTTTGTTTTGATATTGACTCAGAAAAAAATAATTTTGCTTTGGAACCTCAATTTTTAGAAACGTTGCAATCTACTCAGCAAAATCTCGCTAATCAAAAAGACTTCACTATCGTTTATTTTGATTTAGAAACTTCAGGTTTCGAGAAAAATGCTGACATATTACAGATTGCAGCCAAATTCAAAGATAATTCTTTCAGTGTTTACGCGATACCAACAAAAAATATTAATCCATCTGCATCTAAAGTAACAGGTCTTCATCAAAAATGTGGAACACTTTATTTACGCGATAAAGAAATTGAAGCGATAACGTTAAAAGATGCTCTGCTTTCCTTTCAAGAGTTCTTAAATATTTCTTGTAAGCCATGTTTATTAGTTGCTCATAATGCTGAATTTGACACTGGACATTTGATTCGAGCTATCATTCAAAATTCAATGGTTGAAACATTTAAGAACGTCGTTGGCTTCTCTGACACGTTATCAATATTGAAAAAGATATATCCTGAAAGACGAGGTCCTGGACTTTTTAAGCTAAGCAAGCTTGCTGATGATTTATTACAGCAGAATGGAGATTTTCATGAAGCCTTGTATGATGTACAAGTGCTGCAACAACTGTCTTCAAAGTTTATTGGGTCGGAGAAATTGATAAACTCTCAAAAATCATACGTAGAATGCTTAGCAAATGAAGCTAAAAGTCAAAAAGCTGATACGTTAATGCCATCTTTGAAAATTTTAAAAGGAATCGTGTCCGATAATATGTTGAAAAAAATTGCAAACGCAGGAATAGATTTTAATATGATGTTAGCAGCAAGTGAGGACAAAGAAAACCAAAGATTGGTGCAATTATGATCTGAGCTTAATGATTTAAATAAACCAAGGGTTACCAAAGATAAAAAAATCCTGAAAAAGATTAATGATTTTCTTGACAACTATCAAGAATGCAATACTAAAATAAGTATTAATTAATATTTAAAATGTTGTTTGATAATTAAATATATAAAAATTCTATTATTTATCTACTTAATTTGTGATAATTCGTAAAAATAAAAAATTTTAACTTTCATACTTTTTATTTTCAGGTTAAGTTAAAAATTAAAATTATATTGTAAAATTTTATGGTGAAAATAAAATTATTATAAATATCAATGAAATTGTTATGAATGAAATTTTATCTAACAATAATAAAATAATGTAATAATTTTCTTATGTAATTACATTTTTATACCACTTGTTTGTTTGAATTTTCGCGCGCTTATGTTGTGACAGTATAAAAGCGTTGTTGCCAAGTCACTACAAAACTTTAACTCATCGCGTTAATTTATGAAAATTTTTAGATTTTTATCAAGTATATTTCAGTAACGGCACGGTCAATAATTTTAATTTTTTTTAATATGGTTTATTACTTTGGATTTTATAACATATAAAATTTTAAACTTTGATTTTACGCGGACTTAAATTTCGACTCCACTTAAAGACTTACAAATGATTTCAATTTAAAGTATATTTGATGATTTTCCTGAAACAAAAAAAAAATATTTTAATAAGGAAAAAAATCTAGCCTCAAATTAACGTTTAACAATTGATATTAATTTTTCTGAAAATAATTATGAAGCTTCAAATTTATTTTTCAGTCCAAATATGTACACGGAGATTGCTGTAAAAGTGTGGCGGTACTGGCAGAGCAGTCACGCCTCTAGTGGCAGACCCTCAACCAAAAACGCCTCAACACCGCCAAGCGCCAACAACGAGAACTACTCAACGTACTGTAGATCACACACATATACAGGAAACTCTCGCGCGCAAGATACCACCACAGCTGTGGCAGCAAAATAACTTAATTAACCTAATAAAAGTCTGTTAAATAATAACTAATTATTTGAGTATATTGTCGTGATTAATAAATAAACAATTATCTTCGTATCACTTTGTTGCAATTATTTTAGTATAGTGTATTCCCTTGGAATCCACAACTGGTGACCCCGACGTGATCAAAGTGATCGAAACGCGGTTATACACTGCATCCCGCCAAAATAATAATACCGCAAATTAAACCGACGCGCAATTAACTATATTGAAATTAAAAAGTTATAAAATTAAACAACTGCAATAAAAATAATAAAAATGGTTGTTCATCCCTCACCCGAAAAAAAAACAGGGAACACTAGAAGGAAATTATTGGGATACGATGCTCAAGGAAATCCCGTCTACGAGAATGACGATACCATCGTTCTGGACAACGCAAGTTCCCAAGAAATTCTCAAGAGCTTGGAAATAGACGACAAGCAAGACGACAACACCAATACGGGGACAAAGCCGAAGATCCAGATACCACCAGGGAAACAAACGGTAACATACCCACTTAATCCGCCTCTTTACAGCAGCATGTTACGTCCGGACCCACAATACAACGTAGCCCGGCCAACGCTGCCAACATTTTGCAAAACCCGACCTGATCTCTGGTTTGTGATGGCGGAAGCAGAATTTTTCACCTGCAACATTCACGACGATCGAATCAAGTACTTCACGGTCATCAAGGCCTTGGATTCCGAGACGATCGAGCAATTATCCGACTTGATTCGACAAGAGCCAGTCGCAGATAAGTATGAAACTCTCAAAAAAACCGTTATTGCACGACTTTCTGACTCTAGGCAAAAGCAGGTTAATAAATAGCAATCGATGGTTCATTAGTTACAAAAATCAGAACAAAAAAAAAACTTTTTTCCTGTGTTATTCTTATGGGAAATCGAAAAGTGCGCGGCGGACAACCTTAATATTAATATAAAGGGCTCATATTTAAAAAAACCTATTTTGGCATCTAAACGAAACTTTTGAGCCTGGTTCCAAGAAAAAAAAAAATTTTTTTTTTTTTGAAACGACCTATTGAAAATAGACGACAAGCAAGACAACAACACCAATACGGGCACAAAACCGAAAATCCAATTACAACCAGGTAAACAAACGGTAACATACCCACTAAATCCGCTTCTTTACAGCAGCATGCTGCGTCTGGACTCACAATATAACACAGCCCGACCAACGCTGCCAGTATTCTGCAAAACCCGTCCTGATCTCTGGTTTGTGATGGTGGAAGCGGAATTTTTCACCTGCAACATCCACGACGATCGAATCAAGTACTTCACGGTCATCAAGGCCTTGGATTCAGAGACGATCGAGCAATTATCCGACTTGATTCGACAAGAGCCAGTCGCAGATAAGTACGAAACTCTCAAAAAAACCGTAATTTCATGACTTTCTGACTAGGTAAAAGCAGGTTAATAAACTACTACGAGAAGTCAAGCTCGACGGTAAAAAAACGACCCAACTTCTCCGACAAATGCGGGAATTAGCTAATGGATCCATCGACGATACCATTCTGCAACAATTATGGCTCGAGCGGCTTCCAGCATTGATACAACCGTACTTGATAACCTCCAGCATACTACCGCTTGACGCTATCGCCGAGTTCGCTGAACGATTTTGCTACATGTCAGGTAAAAATTACACATCTAATCTTGTGCTAGCAGATAGTCCATTGCAAAAAATGCAACAGTCGATTGACCAAGGGACAAATGACATCAATGAGCTGAAAATTCAGCAATTCACAGCAACAATTACAGCATCTCGCGTCGCAACAGCAGCAAATCCAACAGCAACTTTCTCAACTACAACAGACTTTTCAATCACTCCAGCTAGGACATCGATCACGATCAAGGTCAACTACGCCGAATAGAAACGGCATTTGCTATTTCCACAACAAATTCGGAGCAGAAGCTCGTAAGTGCACTATGCCCTGCAAACTTTCCGGGACTTTAAAACTTACGCCGCCGGAAAACTAAAGTCACTGTCGTCGGTCGGAGCCGTCGGCGACAGTAATATAACTCAACCACGTGAGCTCCGTCTTCATGTCTTCGACATAACCACACAATTAAAATTCCTCGTCGACTCTGGTTCGGTGGTATCCATCCTGCCAGCCAGCAAATTTCGGAAAAACCGAAACCCGGATATTCTCACCCTGTACGCGGTAAATTCATCAGAAATCTCAGCGTAAGGGGCTGAAACCATTGATGTCAACCTCAATCTACGACGACAATTTCCCTGGCCATTCATCATCGCAGATGTACCAACACCAATAATCGGTGCAGACTTTCTAGCACACTACAACCTATTAATTGACATAGCAAGCCGTCAATTGATTGATTCAACGACGCAGTTAACAGTAAAAGGTGAAACGGGACCAACTGAACATTACAACATATCAACTGTCAGTTCACTGATTCCGTCCAAGTACGCTGAACTTCTTAAACAGTACATCAATGTCACCAAACCACTCAGCAGACCGTGTATGAACAAAAAAGGTTATTCACACCGAATCATCACACGGTCCGCCACCAACAGCTAGACCACGCAAACTGGCCGGTGACAAGGCCACAGCAGCCAAAAAACAGATCCAAGAACTACTTGACGCCGGTATCATCAGACCATTTAGTAGCCAATACGCCAGTCCGATCCACATGGCCTCGAATAAAGACGAAACCTGGAGAATGTGCGGTGATTATCGCCAATTGAACGCCATCACTGAACCCGATTCATATCCGTCACCTCTTATCTCAGACTTATTTCCACGTCTGGTCCAAGAGAAGGTCTTCTCCAAGATCGACGCCGAAAAAGCTTATCTGGGTATACCCATGCATCCATGGGTGATTCAATAATCCGCGACCTCGACTTCGTATTCCTCTAGGTCGATGACTACCTAGTATTTTCAGACAATGAGGAAGACCACGGAGAGCACGTGTGAATTCTTTTGGACCGATTAAACCAACACCACGTTACAATAAACGTAAAAAAATGCAGCTTCGTTCAACCTCAGATCGACTTCCTCGGGTACACAATCACTGCTGACGGGTACACACCTAAAGCTGACCGAGTTGAAGCAATTAACAATTACCCAAAGCCAGAAACGATTGTCGAATTAAGACGATTCCTGGAAATGGTCAATTATTATCGCCAAAGTATCCCGAACGCAGCACAACTTCTTTAACCTCTCAACAGCTACCTCAAGGAATCCAAGAAGAATAATAAAACCAAGATCATCTGGAACACCGAGGCAAAAGAAGCTTTCAACAAGTGCAAAGAACAACTCGCGACAACAACATTTCTGACGTTCCTATCGTCCAAAGACCCGATGGTACTAACTACGGACGCATCATCAACTGCTATCGGTGCTAAACTAAAACAACTAGAAGACAAAAAGTGGAAACCCATTGGTTTTTTTTCGCGCAAGCTCAGCGCAACTGAACAACGGTACAGCACCTACGATCGAGAACTTCTCGCAATCTTCGCAGCTGCTAAATACTTTCGCCTTCTACTTGAATGCAGGTGTGTAGTCATCAAGACTGACCACAAACCGCTGACATATGAATTCAAACAAAAGCTCGACAAAGCGTCGGAACGCCAAGTTCGCGAACTTGACTTTATTTCACAGTTGACAACCGACATAGTCTATGTCAGAGGTAATGAAAACATCGTAGCAGATGCACTCTCCCAAATCAACGCGATTGACATGCTATCAACTCTCACTAATCAAGTCATACACCAAGCACAACAAAACGATGACGAGTTAGAAGACCTAATCCAAAACTCAACATCGTTGAAGCTCCAGAAACTTAAAATTGATGGTATTGATGTATACTGCGACATAACTTCCGCATCGTCAGACCATACTTATCTTGAACACTTCGGAAGACTGCATTCAACGTCGTTCACAATCTCTCCCATCCCAGCGGGAGAACAACGTCAAGAAACTTACGGGAAAAATTTATCTGGCCTGATCTACGCAAAGACGCCACTGCCTGGTCAAGAGAATGTCTCGCATGCCAACGCGCCAAGGTTCATCGGCACAATAAGACCAAACCTAACCACATCGATGTTCCTGACAGCCGTTTCAATCACATACACATGGACATCATCTTCCTGCCTCAGGTAAATGATTACTCTTATTGTCTAACAATAATTGATCGATTTTCCAGATGGCCAGTGGTAATACCAATAAAAGATATGACAGCTGAAACTGTCACCAACGCTCTGTACGAACATTGGATCTGTCATTACGGCACTCCTGTGACAATCGCGACGGACCAGGGCACCCAGTTTGAGTCAGCCTTATTTCAAGCTTTGGCACAGCTGGTAGGAGCAAACAAGACACGAACAACTCCACACCACTTACAGTCGAACGGAATTGTTGAAAGGATGCACAGACACTCAAAGCTGCTCTCATGTGTTCACCTAAACCATGGACTGAGATCCTGCCAACAGTATTATTAGGACTAAGAACTAGTTTTAAGGAGGATATCCAAGCCACACCAGCAGAAATGCTGTACGGGACATGCCTCAGGATTCCTGGTGAATTCTTTGTCACGGCTGACATGTCACCGGAACCGCAAATCTTCGTCGAAAAATTGCGTGAACACATGCGTGGAATTCGATCCACACTAACTGCGCACCACAACAAAGCCAGGATTTTCATCTTGAAAGACTTGGCCACCTGCTCATACGTCTTCATTCGTTGCGACCACGTCAAAGCGCCACTCGAAGGACCCTACGTCGGTCCATATCCAGTCATCACACGAATTTCGAACTTCGTTTACAAAGTCAACGTCGACGGCACTGAAAAAAACATATCCGTGCAACGGCTCAAGCCAGCTTTCATAAGCAAAAATGACGACACCCATCCTGAAGAGTCGGCAACAGAAGCAGCAGCAGAACCAATACAACAATATCACTGGGGGTCGTCGATGGGCAAGCCGAAACGGACTTACACCCGCGAAGTTACATTCAAACTTCCCGCGGAAAGTAACTCAGGGGGGAGTGGATGTGGCGGTTTTATCAGCGCAGTTACGCCTCTGGCGGCAGACCTGCAACCAAAAACGCCTCAACACCGCCAAGCGCCAACAACTGGGACCATTCCACGTACTGTGGCTTTCACACAGTTACACACAAATAAAACCACTTAAGATACCACCACAGCTGGGGATGCAATCTACTTTAATTAACGTTTATTAAATAATAATTAATTATTTAAATTGTTTGTTGATAAATAAATAATAACAACCGTATCACTTTGGTGTAGTAATTTTTAGTATACTGTATTCCCTTTGAATCCACTCTTAACTTTAAAGATATTTAATAGAACTAATTTTCATAACCAAACACATGATCAGCATACAAATATAAATTTTCAACACTTAGTTCACCAGACATAATTAGGTTCCTTCTTAAATTTTTTTTAAATGAAGTTAAATCAATTAAATATCTATACCAATATATAAATTTGTAGAGTTTTTTACGGTTGTTCCGTTAAAACTATTAAACTATACATCCGATTGAATTGAAATTTTGCATCCGTGTAGGGAATACATTGACTTGATGGATAGGCTAACTTTTTTATCAGTGTTGAATCTCCAAAGTGTATAGCGGGGGCGTCAACGGTTAGAAAAAATCACAAAAAACTAAATTTTGAATTTTAAATTCTTCTAAACATGAAATTTAAAGAGAAAATTTTTGGGCTTTGTTGGGAGCGAACAATGTATTAAATGAATCTTAGCGGCGAAAAAGTTATTATAAGGTTTCCAAAATTTAACTTTACATGTAGCGATTCAGTCAACGGACTAAGAATTTTACATACATTTTATTTTTGCTGATCACATAACCGATGAATTGTTCTGATTACGGGATCGCAGAAATGTAAAACATTAAAATGAATGGATTTCTAAACAGTTGAGCTGTGGAAAAAAAATTCGGCTAATTATTTTAATACAATTCGTAACGAACATGGACAAATAATTTTCTATGAAAAATTTATGCCACGGAGGAAATTTTAATTAACGGCAAAATTCGGCGCACTTTGAGATAGGCAGATTTCAACTACACTTATGAGACCTGCAATTACTTTAACTGAAACTTTCAACGCTAATTTCAAATTTTTTTCTTCGTGTCAATTATTATTCATTTTTGGAAGAAAGTCACAGGAATGTTATACACGGAAAAAAGTAAACTGTAAAATTCACTCGGATTTCGGTTAATTTTTATAGTTTCAAACAGTAAAGCGGACATCGGGGTGGCAAAAATATAAATATTACAGAACTTAATGTAGAAAGTGTAAAATATATATTTTACCAGTCCAAGCAAGTCAATAATTATAGATTCATTTGTAGAGTTGCGTTTAAAATTTATTATTCTACTTTGTAAATATTGACGTTGATTGTATTAGGAATTTAGTAACTGTATTTTATACTTTTTACATATCATGCGATCATTTTTTAGGTACAAAATAATAAATATCAAAGTCAAAATTCTTAATTATTAGACTTTAACATTATAGACTTTCACGTAGCAAATATTACTGTTTGAAATAGTATTTTCTTCCATGTAAAGAATAAATTGTAGCATTTAAATAATAAATATTACATAGTAATTATTAAAATCTCGATTTTACTGTTTGAAATGGTAATTTTTAGCAGTTGGTTATTACTTATTACAAATTGTCTATTATTTATTACAGTTTATTTTTTTCCATGTAGTGATTGCACATTGAAAGTTGTAATTAATATTAGCTAGAATAATCACATCGATAAAAAGTGCACGCCATACCGATGAAATTTAGAATTTGGAAAAGTCAAAACAATACTCCTATTCAATTTCAAGTCTAGATAAGTTAAGGTTATGTAAGAAACAAATCATAAAATCGTATTAAAAACAAATTTATGAAATATGAGAGTCTTTTGTTTTTATTAGCGGGAAGAAATGCATATAAAAGTAAATCGTAAAAAAAAGAGAAGAGGTTAATTTAAATTCGAAAAATAAGTAACCTACTACCATCTTCGAAAAATTCTGCGTTGAATGGTAGCAATCCCATCTCGATAGCGTCAGTAGTTTTGACATCAACTTTAGTCGAAGGAATCTGATTTTGCTTATATATACATAGATATATATGTAATATGTAACGTTACATTTTGATGTAGCGTTCCAGTAGTTGTATACTTGAGTAACATTGTGAGTTTATGTTGTGTGAGTACGATAATGTGTAGTATTGAGGATTATCGTAAGTGCGTGTAAGTAAGTTAGTGTTTCGAGGATGTCGAGCTGCACTGCGGGAAAGTGACCGATGTAATGTGTCTCCCGGTCAGTTACCGACGACTGAACTTAAGTTCAGCCTCTTGGAGCGAAGTGATTACTGTAGAGGAGCGACTGGAATGTCGTCGCCCCGAAGTACGGGAGTTTTGACAGTCTAATGCGGTAGGTTGCGGTTGACAGGCCTCGATTGCTGGATGCTCGAGGGTAGTCGCGAGTTCTGTCTGAGCTCCCAGGGGGAGCAGAGTCACTGGTAGGTCTGAGACTCTAGTCTAGTGTGAGTGAAGAAGTGAATGTGGGGAATATGTGTGTCTGAAAGTATCGTGCAGGTGAGTTGAGCGCATGTAGCAGGTGGTATAAATGTAGTAGGGGTACGGTGAAAGGCAGTCTGGCTTGAGTCGTGGATGAGTTAGGATTGTTTTGTAGGGCAGTCTCGCTTGAGTAGCGAAAGAGTAAAGATCGTGTGTGGAAGTCCGGTTTAGGACCGGATTAATTATTAAGGGAGTCTTGTGGAAGTCCTCATGGAGGACGGACGTACCGTCGCTGCGAGGCAGCGTTAAATGTGTATCGATAAAAGGAGTCGATGGCGAGCTCTCGTTGAGTAAGCATCGCTTGAGAGTCAAGTGAGTCTCTCGTACCGCAGCTGGCGTGCCTCACGCATGCTGTTACCGTAGACCTATGGCCCAGGCCATAGTCTTTGTTTCGTGTCGTTTAGGACTGCTTCCGCGATATTTAATATATCGAATTAAATTTATTTTCCGATTATTAAGATTGAGTATTAGTTTGGGGGTACCGATTCGTGTACTAGTTATCGTTTAGTCCCGTTTTGTGTGAAAATTAATTCCTCTGAGAGACCGAATCACGACCCTCTCTCCATAACCAGCATAACTGAGCAACACCGAGGTATTCCGTTACCGTCAAGGCCTATCTTGGTTTTCTAGGAACATAAAATTTAAGATTATCGTATCCCGGTTGCCGATACCGGTGAAACAAAAGTCGGCTGGCGCCTGTCGGGGTTCCTGGAGGATCGAGAGATGGCTGAAATGGACGAAGTGTAACGTAGAAAATTATAGTTGTTTGAGATCTACCGATTGGGATTGGGGAAAATTTAATAATTTACGTTACAAATATCACGCAGCTTCTGGACTCAATAGCGTCTACAATTCTCAACTGACTTAGATGAAATTTGGTATGCATATTTTTGAGATAATAACCTTGAGAACGTTTGAAGATAAGCAAATTCCGTCAATAAATTTAGAAATGGTAGCTCTTCAAAATTATCAAAATATTGAAAATTACTTGTTCAGTGGCTTCATTGATGTATAACTTTTGATTGAAAAGAGAACCTTTCGATTTTAATAAATTTATATGAAGCTCATGAAATTAGTTCTAATTTGACGTACATTATATTGTAATATTTTGACTATTCTTAAGTTATTTTATAAGAGCTCCTGGGTAATATAATTTGTATATAATTGCATTGTAACAGTCTTACCTGTTCAGGTTGGCCCCTAATCAATTGCAAAATTAAACTAACAAAATTAACAAACAATATAATTATCAGGGCGCCACCAGGGTTCTTAATCACGGTTCCTGGAACCGGTCCAGAGCTGAGAAATCTTAATCTTAGGGTAGAGAGAGTGGAGGAAGGTTGCTGCTGAATAATAAATGATTAATTAACAAGATCGATCAATATTTATTAACAATAACAATAACAGATTTAACAATTTAAGCGCTCACTCACACACTATAATTAACTTATTATCTACGAAGCGGAGAATAACTGCGAGATATACGATATTTACAAACGAACCTTCCAACGACAATGCGATGACTAGATGGACTTTTTCTAACAAACGGTCTCCCACACCTGTCCTTAAAACTATTGGGCTTTTTCTAACAAACGGTCTCCCACACCTGTCCTAAAACTATTGGGCTTTTTCTAACAAAGGGTCTCCCACACCTGTCCTAAAACTAAGCTTAAAATTACAAGTCCACCGGACTGACAAAACTAACCAACTTTACACACTTTTATAACTTAAAATTGAGACCACCGGACTACCAAACTTAACACTATTAACACTCTCTATCACACATTACCCGTACAATTCTTCACACGCATAACCCACACTTGTAATGATCTATTTTAGAAATTTTATTTAAAAATTGAATTCAATTAATTTGATCCAAAAACTTTAATTAAATTATTCAATCATTAGTATTAATTAAACCATAAATTTACGATAAATAATTTAATTCCATTAACTTAACGGACAAACAATTCCAAATTCCGATTGTTAATTTTAATTCGGTATTAAAATATTATTTAGCTTAACATTCCTGAGTGACTTACCGTCATGTTCTTAACAATAGTTGGTTAATTAATTTTAATTGTTAAAATAATGACAATATGATTTTTACGGTCAAATTCAAAATTAATTAATACAAAATTAATGATGTAAATTAATTAACTATAACCAATTTTTCTTATGACAATTTTCTACTAAATAATAACTAATTTCTTGGACTTGATGTCTACGCTATTAATTTTGATTTTTCGATAAATTTTGATTTAATTAATTCACGGAGTTAATCCCCAAAATCAATAAATAAAATGATTTACAATATAAAATAATTTCAATAATTAATACCTGATATAATTTTCGTGATAATTTTCTAAATTATAAAAAATTGACAAAAGTCAAAACTTTCAATTTCTTTGCTAGAACATTCGCTAACTCGGTTGTCTTTGACCTTGGGTATTGGAATTCACTGCGACACAAAATGTACTGACGCTTGACCGAAAATTCCACGGATAAAACGCTTGACAATTATTTTTCAAACGACAAAATTAATCACTTTACTCGCGTTAATTATTATAAAAATTATAACAATAAATCAAGTAAATTTTTTAGATGTTAATTATTTTTAATTGATTAATTTTTTTAAGTTGTTAAATTTTTCCCCCGCAAGGTCGATTGAGTGACTCTCGGGTATAAGCCCCCAGGAAAATCACTCGATCCAGACTAACAAATGTTTTGTTCTAACTAATTAAATAATCGTCGATTAAACGATCCAATTGACAATTAATTAGGAGAAGTAACCGAGTATTAGTAACCCGCGGTCCACTTCTTTCCCACAGAGTAATAATTGGTACCTTGACGAATAATACGATGATCTAACTCTCTAATCGAGGGTGAAGTCCTAGTTGTAGTTGGCTTTCTTCGTCTCGTCACTACTCCGGGGATCGGTCCTTCTTGATTTTCGTGGCACTATATCTGGCGGTCACACTACTTCTCCCTTTACCACTGCACGGCTCACCTATTTTAACCCAAAACTACCCCCTCCTATTCTCCCTTTAGGCCCGAAGATCGAGACGCGCCAGTGCTATGTCGAACAATTATCGATCTCTGGTAACTTATCGATTTAGGGTAATTTTACCCTGTTACAGCATATACTTATATATAATCACTAGCTGTTACCCACCTGCTCCGCTGGTCACTTTATAGAATTATATTTTTAGATCTAAGCTTGAAATTCAATTGGAATATTATTTTGACTTCCACAGGTTCCACATTCCAACGAATTGGCTTGTATGTTTTATCTATGTGATTATTCTTGCTAATGTTCATTGTAACTTTCTTTGTGCAATCACTCTAACATTCTCGTTGCTTTTTTTTCAAAAATGAATAGTAATTAACATAATAATTACCTTGCTTAAAGTTCAAAAAATTTTGACGTTCATTGAAATTTCCTCCGTGACTCCGAGTTTTCATAAAGAATTATTTGTTCATGTTTTTTATGAATTCTCTTAAAATAAGTAAACAAATTTATTTTCCACATCTCAAGTGTTTAGAAAATGCATTCATTTTGATCTCTTAAATTCCTGCGATCCCGTAATAAGAACAATTCATCGGTTATGTGATCAGAAAAAATAAAACGTATGAAAAATTCTTAGTCCGTTGACTGGATAACTTCTTATAAAGTTATATTTTGGAAACCTTACAATGACAGTTTTGCCGCTGTCAAAGAGACGATTGTTGTAAGAAAATATAATTATTGAGAAAGAAAAATATTTCAATCCGTTGACTTTTTGAATTCAATATCTATAGGAACTGCATTTAAAGACTATGAATTATTTGACAATTATCACTCCTGCATTTCTACGTAGGGGAGGAATTTGGTAAGATCCTATTCGAGATGATTTCTACCTTATAAATAAAAAGTTCCAACAAAACTTTAAGTCCAATAGAAACTATTGTTTGCAAGTATGAGATTTTTATTGTTAACGCCCCCGCAATCCCTTATGGGGTTAGAATTCGAGAAAATCCATTCTTAGCTGAACTTGACATCAAACAAAAAGATTCCTACTAAGTTTAGAGTCTGCAGAAGTTACAGTTTGAAAATTAAAATTTTAGATTTTAACACCCACCTCTGCAATCCCTATCGGAAGTAGAATAATTTATTGAAATCCGTATTGAAATGATCTTTACATAACAAATAGAAGATCTCTACCATATTTGCAGCTTTTTGAAGCTATATTTTGAAAATTATGATTTTTTATTGTTAACACCCACTCCCGGAATCTTTATTGGAGGTGATTCAGTGTAAAATCCGTTCTTAGATAATTTTTGTATCACATGTAGACGACTCCTATTAAATTTGGAGTCTATAGGAGATATAGCTTGGAAATTAAAAACTTCCATTGTTAATACCTACCTCCGCAACCCTCTGTGGAGTGAGATATCCTAAAATCCGTTTGTATATCATTTCTACATTTCGTATAGGAAATTCCTACCCAATTTAGAGTCGATAGGAACTACAGTTTGTAACGGGTACGTTTTGGCTCTATTTTACCCCCGGTTCGATTTAGCTCGCCGGAGTCCAGGATTCTAACGAGGGTAAATTTTATTTAAATCAAAACTCAAAATTTAAACATTAAAACCAAAATCGAACCTCTTTATTCCAATTGAACAAAATAAACTTATACCAAATTTGCAGCTCTTTGAAGCTATATTTTAAAAATTAAGATTTTTTATTGTTAACACCCACCCCCACGATCTTTATTGGAGGTGATTCGGTATAAAATCCGTTTCTAGATCATTTTTGTATCACATGTAGACGAATCCTATTAAATTTGGAGTCTATAGGAGCTACAGCTTGGAAATTAAAAATTTTCATTGTTAATACCTACCCCCGCAACCCTCTGTGGAGTGAGATATCGTAAAATTCGTTTATAGATTATTTCTACATTTCGTACAAAAAATTCCTACCAAATTTGCAGTCGATAGGAACTACAGCGAATTATCAAAATCCCATACATACACGGCGTTTTCAAACTTTAATTTTACCGTCCTCGGTAGAAGAAAACATTCTCCCGTCGTACTTACAAAACGCGTCGCTAACACCGCTCCGTTGGTCCTATGGTGCCCATCTCCTGACGGGTGGCTACTGCCGCCCTGCAGGCCCTATTCGCGATACCCAAGGGGAGAGTGGATATAATCCACCTCTCCCCCACCTACTCGGTTGTGGATGCCACCTTTTGGCAGAAGGCCTCCAGGTGGAGAGTCGCCTTTACTCGTGGGTAGACAGGTTCACTTACTTGTGGTAGTTCGCACCAGGTAAAGTAGACTCGCTTTTCAATTTTCTCGGCTAGAAGTCTCCAGACGAGAAAATTGAACCAAGAGAAGGTTGCCCATTGACGGAAAACTTTTGGGCTTTATCAACCCAAAAGTTTTTACGACAAGCGAAAGATCTTGGCGAATTATCGCCATCTATCGCTCGCCGTCGAACTTCAAAAAATTCCCAAACGATTATACATCTCAATTCGATCAAAATCAGATTCACTAAACAATTCATCAGATTACCATAAATTTCCCACAAATTTCACTCCCATACTAATTTGTCGCCGGGACTTAAAAAAAAAATATAATTTTAAAATAGAAACAATTAACAGAAAATAATTAATTAAATATTTCGAATTTATTCGAAATATTTTAATCAATCAATTATTTCAGATACGGTAAATTTTTGTTCTTTGAAAGAATAAAATAATCACTACGCAGTGTCGCTTATATTAGCTTGTCGGTTTTTACCGCGAGCGAACAAACGACGAAATTATCTGCCATCTATCGCGGCGATGGCGAACTATTTTGAATAATTTTAATCAAACTAAGATTATTTTTCATTAACAAAATAATTATTAATCTTTACATAAACGATTATTAATAATAATAATAATGATTAATAATAAACAAAATAATTAATTTCTTGAACAAAAATTGAACCTAAATACATTAAGTTTTCGTGGCTTGCCCGTCGACGCGATCGCGGTAGCGATGACTCGCTTTCCTCGATGAGTCTCGTGATGTCGGCTCTCGCTGCTCGCGACATCCCTCCGCCTCCCCGCTTATAATACCTTCTTTACAAGTTTAAGAATGGAATTTTTTATTGTTAACGCCTTCGCAACCCCCTTGTGGGTGGAATTCCGCAAAATCCGTTTTTCGCTGACCTCTACTCGGCGAAAGGAATATTCCTGCTAAATTTTAAGTCTCTAGGTCTTATAGTTCCAGAGATTCCGTGATGATAAACTATATCTATAGAAACGAAAGCATATGGGATCAATTTAAGTTTCGGTTAAGTTAACGTTTAAGCTAGTTTTGATCATTTCTAGCGAATAAAAACTATCTACCTTTGTTTATGATGTTACGTTTACTTTTTGAGTTTCGATTCCAGTCGTAGTCAGTTCCTGGAAAGCATCCACCAAATGAATATCCGTACTCAGAGCCTCAATTGTTTGATTGAGGATTAAAATATTTGGGAATTAATTGATTATAGAGATTTTAGTTGTGAGTGAGTCACGTTTAACAGTTGAGTTTTGGACTTTGTAGAGAAGAGTCGCGTTTGAGAGTTGCCGCTGGTCACTTCAAGTGATCGGACGGCTCCAGATAAAAATACATAGTTATGAAGTTGAGAAAAAATAAAATAACAAGTTACTCAGCATCGACATTGTTTCTATAAGGTATGAGATCGCTTTATTTAGTGTAATTTGAGCGTAAATAATTGAGTTCTTGGTCATAAGATATAAGATAGCCAATTCTATAGAATACTTTTGTGTTGTAAATAATTTAGAGTACGTTGACAGATTTATTCGAGAATATTGTTCAAGTTGTTTAGATTCATTTATTTAATTGAGATTATTATGTTAAGACTTATTTAGTTATTTGTTTAATTTTATAAGAGTAAGAGTCTGTAAGATGACTGTAGCGTTACCTCTTGTTAGCTGTACCGTTCCAATAATTTTGTCGTGAGTTATAATCTAGTTGTTATTTAAGATGAAGTTTTGTTGAATAAATAAGGATTTTGTTGAGCATAAATTATTGTTGTTGCGAATAAAATCATTGCAATCATGGATCCACTCTCTACTCGAATCACGCCCTCTCTCCACAAACCAGCATACTGAGCAACTCCGAGGTATCCCGTTGTCTTTCCGGTCTTTGGTTATTTGATCTATATTTTGTTAAGTTTTTGCGTTACCGATCAAGTTTACGTTTATTGGCTAGTTTTAAAATTTCTAGCGAATAAAAATTATCTAGTTTCGTTTGAGTTCAGGTTACGTTTATGTTTCCGTTTAAGTTTTAGTTTGAGTTTGACAAGTTTGATAATTCCTAGTAAATAAAAATTATCTGATTACGTTTTTACTGGTTCCGTCTTCCCAGTGATTAAAAATTACCTGGCGCCCTATTTTTGTTGAGACCAGAGACCAAAAATCGGGAAGACACTTAAGTATAATTTAGAATTTTAGTAAGAAGTAAGTTCCCGTAGAACCCCAAGCAAATTTCGGCTATAAGTTAAAAATTCGGATTATGGATTGGCGTCTAACGTCAAGTTCTGTAAGCGGGAGAACACTGTAACGATCGAACACCTGGATCGACTTCAAAAATTCAGTTATAATATATATATAAACTATTATTTTTTTTTTCTATAGCTATTACGAAAATATCGTCCAGGATGACGAAAAAATAAAATTCTGGTAGAGTTTGAGCTCTTAATATCAACATCTAGAGGTGTCACATAGTGATTTTTGATTTCCCATTTAAATAACACGGGAAATTTTTTTTTGGAATTTCGATGTATCCTAACGAGTGATTGTGTGATAAAAATAAATAAATATTTTTGTAGAAAATTGAACGGCCTACAAAAAAGGTCAGAGATAATTTTTCGCTAAGTTAACTCAGTTAGAAATTATTCGCAGTTACAGTTCAACTTGAGACAATATACGATTGTTTCTACTTCCCAAATTTATTGAAATAAACCTATGTTATATGACAACTTACTCCCAATACGGATTGCTGGGGTGGGTGTCAACAGAAAAAATTCTAAATTTAGTAGCTATAGTTCTTACAGGCTCGAAATTTGGTAGTGCCCATATAGGAAAATACGACGAGGCCAGATATGGGCCACGCTTGGCGTAATGATGTCTATTTTTGGCCTATGCTTGTAAGCCCGCTTTGGCCCATCCTCGGTAGAAGTCTAGAGTGATAACAGGGTGACAAGCTTGGTTGCCAAGACTGGCCCAAGCATGATAACCAAGACTGGCCCAAAATTGTTAACCAAGACTGGCTCAAGTTTTTAAGCCAAAACAAGCCCAGGCTTATTTACCACTATAGAATTTACTAAAAGAAGCAGATTATAAAGTATATTTAAAATTTAATTGTTTACGGTTAAACCAAATTAGTATTAAAAACCCAATTTCAAATAAATTGAATCCTTTGATATAAAATAGAAAAATTCTACGAAACGGTTGAATTATTTTGAATGAAATGAGTAGTTGTTAGTTGAAATAATAAAAAAATGAGTTTTTAATTGTCATTAATTTATTTCAATTTTGATGTAAAGCTAACGCAAGTTCAGACGACTTAACTCTTAATTTGGACCTAACTTTCGCTAATTATAGAAATAAAGTGAAAATCGTATTTACCCTAATCGAGATTCGAATCCGTCGCACTCTAGCCAAATCACTCTAGATTTGTTTGTACGACCTACAGCTTGGTGCAAGTAATGCAACCTCATATCTACCATTAGTGCTGAGTCTCTCCCCTGGTGGTTTTTGACTCTGTCTCAGAGTCTTCATTGCTCTCCTGATCAATAACTTCTTGATCATCAGAAGCATCCAACTCACTAGGAATATAGGATTCAGGCATTTTCCTCAAGTTTTCATGACAGAATTTGTATGTTCTATTACCCATTAAAGACTTTAAAATATAACGATTTCCGTTGTAACGGGTTGGTACCGTCCCTTGGTCACCCCTTTATTTAAATTTAATAATTAAGGGCGTCACTGGAATTTTTATCACGGTTTCCAGAACCGGTCCAAGCAAGAGAGATATCACAGGGTCGAGAGAAATCATAAAAATCTGACATAAATATAACAATTAGATTTTACATAGATCATGAATTTATTTTCTTAATTTTACAACATTAAACTTTATTTTTATTCACACACACACTCGCATACTCAAAAGTTTCCTTAATCCTA
>JZSA01002501.1:0-18300 GCA_000956155.1 Cotesia vestalis | reverse complement strand
AGTGCTACCGCCAGAATATCTCCTTCCCCCCGCGGCCCTACTTTCTCTCGTATTCATGCGCCATGAGGCAAGTCAAAATCAGTGACTTTTGGTGGGTTGATTGCAATGAGCCTCTCGATGACCGGCCCCCCGGCAACGGATTTGTCATCAAATTAATTAATATCTTTTCATAAAATAATTTGCCAAAGCCCTTCTGCATTATTTCCGAGTTTTACATAGCGTAAATTATTTGCACAAAAATATTCCAAAGTTTCCAAACACCGCTTCGCGCATGCGCGCTCCGCGGCAACAAATAGTTCCAATGAACACTTTATATAATAGGTAATTATTTACCAGCCACCTTTGACGTCTGACAACCTGTTCAAAATTTACATAATAATTATAAAAACTTAAACTTAGTCAATTTTAGAATAATATGCCTTAAATCTATTTTTAAATCGATCCGAAAGTTTTAATTCCCAGCATTGTGCTTGGGTAACTTTTGGGACCAGCTGAGCCGGAGCCCAGTACGTGGCGGACCCTGGCGGCGCTATCCCAGTGACCAGCCCGGGAGAAGATGACGCGGGATTTTTAAATTAAAATCCCGTGACAAAGTATTTAGTTTAAGTTTTATCATTTTTGATGCCATCTCCGTTTATGACCCTGGACTCTGGCAAGCAAATTTAGAGCCGGGAATTAATTAGTATTCAAATTAGAAACCGTGGACGTTACAAAGTTTACGGCTGCGCCGCTTGCTCAACTCCGAATTCCGAGCAGTCCGTCGTCTCGTTTTTTGGAACAGCCTTTCCTCGACGATGATGATCTTGAAGATTATCTACGTCGATGATCCTTGTTGTCTCCTCTTCTCGAGTGAAGTGGCCGTCGTCTTTTGTACCCATTTACAATACTTCTTAAACTAACTTAAAGCTAACTTATAATTACTAACTGAAGTATTTATCGTCGCATTTTAAATTCTGGGGATTCGAGCGCAATCGAGCTTCGTCGGTAAATTCACGTAAGGGCGACTCGGTCGCGGCGAATCCAGGCAATGGACAGCAATAAAACAACTAAGATTTTAACTTAAATTAAATTAACTCAAGAAAAAAAAATTTTTAACAGGTAGCGCTTAAAGCGGCCTGTTACAACAGCTCCCCCCAGCCGTCGACCAGGAGCCCATGGTTTCGTCTAGGTACCTTTATAACAATTATAACGGGGTTTCGCCTGGCCTGGTGATTAACCAAACCAGGCTCACCGTTTATATTAAATTTTGGCATACTTCAAAAAAAATTAAAATAAGGGGCGCCAGGAGAATAATCTCCAATTAGTAAACTTCGACTTCGACTAACTCTTACCTCTTCCTCAGGGCGGCGGGTCATGCTGAAATACTCATCGTTGAAAAAATAGGTTTGCAAGATAAAATCGAATTCTTAAAATTACTCGAAATAAATTCAGAAGAATTTAACAAAAAAAAAATAACCATTTATTTAACAAAATATACGTCGGTAGTCGATATTAACTTTTTAACAAAATTTAAAAAAACGTCGTTTCTTCATTTTTCTTGCACACTTGCATACACGTCTCAGCAATCACACTATGCAACAATAGCAATAAACAAAATCTCAAAAAAAATAATCGTTGTGTTGAATTCTCGCGTATTATTTGATCATTCAAATTGTATTACAAAATTACTACGTGGACTCTTAACACTGGATTCAACTCTGAACAAGAACGTCGGCTTACCAAATAATTGAGCGTCGTCCTTGTCGTGGCAACTTGGGAGAGCTTCGTGCAGTCGACTCAATAAATAAATTTTTATCAAAATAACGTTATAAATTAATTTCAAATAAACAAAATCAAGACAATATTTCGAAATTAAATTTACGTTACAAAGCGCGCAAAAGCGCGTCCGTTCCCGTCGACAGTCCAGCCTCGAATCGTCTTCTTGACGGAGAAGTGTCCGCTTCTTCTTTCGTTGAAGTTGGCGGCGCTAGTCGTCGTTTTCAATGGAATTGATCCCCGTCGATTGTTGATCTAGGTCCGTATAACAGTCAACGGACCTCCACGACAGTTTTTAGTCACCTCTGCTCCAGCAGTACTGACTAACCAACTGTCATCGATAGCGATCGTCATATTGGAAAAATAAGGCAAGACAGCGTCGACTTGTCCTCGGACCTCTCGGGTGTTTACGCCGCTCGATGCCTCGCTCGCTTCAGTACTTGCTTGGTGACGTCGTATCTCAACACAAATTAGTCATTTTTTTTTTCATTCACTCACACATAACATTCACGACGTTGCATTCGAGCCTGGAAAGTTTTAATACCCCAAGTATTGGGCGTCGAATAAAAGCCTACCACATTAAACAATATATAATTAGATGCAGCATTTTTTTATAATAACATATAATCATTTACAATTATATGTGAATCATATATAATTGTATATAATATTTAGGTAGATTTCATCGAAATCTATCTATTGCATTAGCCCTCATGTCAAAATTAAGTCGAAATGTTGCTATAATATCATCTAACTAGTTGAGTATAGCTCAAAAGTAATATTGGCTCGAAAGTTTATATATGTATGTATACATATGTACGTATGTTTATATATATATATATATATATTAGGGTGTGCCAAAATGTAACTTCCGTGGAGGACCTTTTAAAATTGAAATTTTTAGTTCCGCTTTTAACAGGGGCTGTGTTTGGGCATTTGCTGAGATATTTAGGGGGGAAGAATTTATTCGATTTTCATAGAATTTTTAACAGCAGATTTAATTGGGCACTTCCGGCCAAATTTTGAATTTTTAGCGGAAATGCTCAAACTAAGCTTTTGCTAAAAAATTCTATGAAAATCGAATAAATACTCTCCCCTTAAAATATCACAGAAAATGCCCAAACACAGCCCCTGTTAAAAGCGGAACTAAAAATTTCAATTTTAAAAGGTCCTCCACGGAAGTTACATTTTGGCACACCCTAATATATATATATATATATATAAACATACGTACATATGTATACATACATATATAAACTTTCGAGCCAATATTACTTTTGAGCTATACTCAACTAGTTAGATGATATTATAGCAACATTTCGACTTAATTTTGACATGAGGGCTAATGCAATAGATAGATTTCGATGAAATCTACCTAAATATTATATACAATTATATATGATTCACATATAATTGTAAATGATTATATGTTATTATAAAAAAATGCTGCATCTAATTATATATTGTTTAATGTGGTAGGCTTTTATTCGACGCCCAATACTTGGGGTATTAAAACTTTCCAGGCTCGAATGCAACGTCGTGAATGTTATGTGTGAGTGAATGAAAAAAAAAATGACTAATTTGTGTTGAGATACGACGTCACCAAGCAAGTACTGAAGCGAGCGAGGCATCGAGCGGCGTAAACACCCGAGAGGTCCGAGGACAAGTCGACGCTGTCTTGCCTTATTTTTCCAATATGACGATCGCTATCGATGACAGTTGGTTAGTCAGTACTGCTGGAGCAGAGGTGACTAAAAACTGTCGTGGAGGTCCGTTGACTGTTATACGGACCTAGATCAACAATCGACGGGGATCAATTCCATTGAAAACGACGACTAGCGCCGCCAACTTCAACGAAAGAAGAAGCGGACACTTCTCCGTCAAGAAGACGATTCGAGGCTGGACTGTCGACGGGAACGGACGCGCTTTTGCGCGCTTTGTAACGTAAATTTAATTTCGAAATATTGTCTTGATTTTGTTTATTTGAAATTAATTTATAACGTTATTTTGATAAAAATTTATTTATTGAGTCGACTGCACGAAGCTCTCCCAAGTTGCCACGACAAGGACGACGCTCAATTATTTGGTAAGCCGACGTTCTTGTTCAGAGTTGAATCCAGTGTTAAGAGTCCACGTAGTAATTTTGTAATACAATTTGAATGATCAAATAATACGCGAGAATTCAACACAACGATTATTTTTTTTGAGATTTTGTTTATTGCTATTGTTGCATAGTGTGATTGCTGAGACGTGTATGCAAGTGTGCAAGAAAAATGAAGAAACGACGTTTTTTTAAATTTTGTTAAAAAGTTAATATCGACTACCGACGTATATTTTGTTAAATAAATGGTTATTTTTTTTTTGTTAAATTCTTCTGAATTTATTTCGAGTAATTTTAAGAATTCGATTTTATCTTGCAAACCTATTTTTTCAACGATGAGTATTTCAGCATGACCCGCCGCCCTGAGGAAGAGGTAAGAGTTAGTCGAAGTCGAAGTTTACTAATTGGAGATTATTCTCCTGGCGCCCCTTATTTTAATTTTTTTTGAAGTATGCCAAAATTTAATATAAACGGTGAGCCTGGTTTGGTTAATCACCAGGCCAGGCGAAACCCCGTTATAATTGTTATAAAGGTACCTAGACGAAACCATGGGCTCCTGGTCGACGGCTGGGGGGAGCTGTTGTAACAGGCCGCTTTAAGCGCTACCTGTTAAAAATTTTTTTTTCTTGAGTTAATTTAATTTAAGTTAAAATCTTAGTTGTTTTATTGCTGTCCATTGCCTGGATTCGCCGCGACCGAGTCGCCCTTACGTGAATTTACCGACGAAGCTCGATTGCGCTCGAATCCCCAGAATTTAAAATGCGACGATAAATACTTCAGTTAGTAATTATAAGTTAGCTTTAAGTTAGTTTAAGAAGTATTGTAAATGGGTACAAAAGACGACGGCCACTTCACTCGAGAAGAGGAGACAACAAGGATCATCGACGTAGATAATCTTCAAGATCATCATCGTCGAGGAAAGGCTGTTCCAAAAAACGAGACGACGGACTGCTCGGAATTCGGAGTTGAGCAAGCGGCGCAGCCGTAAACTTTGTAACGTCCACGGTTTCTAATTTGAATACTAATTAATTCCCGGCTCTAAATTTGCTTGCCAGAGTCCAGGGTCATAAACGGAGATGGCATCAAAAATGATAAAACTTAAACTAAATACTTTGTCACGGGATTTTAATTTAAAAATCCCGCGTCATCTTCTCCCGGGCTGGTCACTGGGATAGCGCCGCCAGGGTCCGCCACGTACTGGGCTCCGGCTCAGCTGGTCCCAAAAGTTACCCAAGCACAATGCTGGGAATTAAAACTTTCGGATCGATTTAAAAATAGATTTAAGGCATATTATTCTAAAATTGACTAAGTTTAAGTTTTTATAATTATTATGTAAATTTTGAACAGGTTGTCAGACGTCAAAGGTGGCTGGTTAATAATTATCTATTATATAAAGTGTTCATTGGAACTATTTGTTGCCGCGGAGCGCGCATGCGCGAAGCGGTGTTTGGAAACTTTGGAATATTTTTGTGCAAATAATTTACGCTATGAAAAACTCTGAAATAATGCAGAAGGGCTTTGTTAAATTATTTTATGAAAAGATATTAATTAAATTGATGGCAAATCCGTTGCCGGGGGGCCGGTCATCGAGAGGCTCATTGTGACATGGAATGACTCATATAGATTTATTGTTTTTGACAATATGAAAAGAATCAAACTTTTGACTCTTCTTTGATTTACTTTCATTACCTAAAGTATTAGAGAATTAATTTTCTATTTTAATATCTGTATATACAAAACGAAAAAAAAAAGAATTTAATACAAATTTATCAAAATTTTAAACGCGAATAGCTTTTAATATTCTAAGCTCCTCAACAATACATAAAGTTAATTGTTTAAAATTATACATTTGATACAGTGTTTGCAATACAATTTTAAAGACCGACATTAATTAATAACTATGACGTTTAATTAATTTAAGATAATTAAAAATTAATACTTTTTCGTCAGTCAAAACTTAATATAACCCGGGAAAAAATGATCAGACCTGACCATGCCTGTTCATGTATGATTAGGCCTGAAATTAGACCTGATCAGGCCTGTCCATGCCTGATCAGACCTGTCCATGCTTGTTCATGTCTGAAGTGTTAAATACGCTCAGGCCTGACCAGGCCTGTCCATGCCTGATCAGACCTGTCCATGCCTGTTCATGCCTGGCCAGGTCTGTTCATGTATGTTCATCTCTGAAGCGGTAAATACGCTCAGGCCTGTCCATGCCTGTCCATATCTGAAGCGTTAAATACCTTAGGCCTGTTCATCCCGGAAAAAAATTATCAGACCTGACCATGCCTGTTCATGTATGATCAGGCCTGAAATTGGACCTGTTCAGGCCTGAAATTAGACCTGCTCAGACCTGTTCATGCCTGCTCATGTCTGATTTTTTTTTAGTTCTATTTTTAAAATTAATTTGTTCCGTATGACGCATCAATTTCTATACCCTTATTAATTTTAAATGCACAACTTTCATTAAAAATTTTGGCTTAAGCATAAAGTTTTTGATATTCCATCCCAAAACGAACGCGAAAAACAAGATTTTGAGTAAAAGTTTGAGTTTGATTGCGTGCAAATACCAAAATAGATCAGTTGATATTGATAGGCGATAAGTCCTTTCAAGGTATATGTTATTATCTTAAGCTACGCCTTGGTTCATTGCTGTAGTATGAAAGATTGCTGAATTGTAGAACACACAGATAATTCTTAGTTACCTATACGTTTTGAATAAAAAAAAAAATTTTTAATTGAAAGAAAACAACAAAATTATAATTCTGGAATAAACCTTAAAGAAATTTTTTTCTTATTACTGTGCATAGAGCCACATGTTAATGGAGCAAAAAAAATACGTAGCCGTTTCAAACAAATAACTCTGATGTGTAATAAATTATTAATAATTAATAAACTAGGCATAGTTAACTTCCTTAACTGTAAAGATAAGTCATGTATGAAATTCAGTGTGGAGAGCGCGGCGTCTACGGTTCGAATCCCCACAGGTACAACTTTCTTTTTTTTGGACCTGATCGAGTCACACATGAACAGATCTGATCAGACCTGACCATGCCTGCTTAGGCCTGACCAGGTCTGGTCAGGCATGGTCATTTTTCATGCCTGATCAGGCCTGAAGACTCATACCTGTTCATGTCTGATCAGGTCTGATCATTTTTTCCCGGGCAGACATGAACAAGTATGGACAGGTCTGATCAGGCATGGTCAGGTCTGATCATTTTTTCCCGGGTAGTTAACTTCCTTAACTGTAAAGATAAGTGATGTATGAAATTAAAATTACTTGAAGTAGTTTGAAAGATACTTCTAGAGTAAAGATAAGTTATATGGTCAAGAGGTAAAGTAACAGTCTGGAGAGCGCGGTGTCTACGGTTCAAATCCCCACAGGCTCAACTTTTTTTTTTTTTTTGGACCTGATTGAGTCAGACATGAACAGATCTGATCAGATCTGAACAGCCCTGGCCAGGTCTGATCAGACCCGGTCATTTTTCATATCTGATCAGGCCTGAAGACTCATGCCTGATCATATCTGATCAGATCTGATCATTTTTTCCCGGGTATATGCATTAAACGGTATAACTATACCATAAAAGTACGTTGAAAATGTACTGCAAACACGACAAAAAAAACCATAAAACCACTATGAATCCACCGTGGTTTCACCGTGGATCCACCGTGGATTTATAGTGGATTTATACTGGTTTCACCGTGGAACCACGGTGGATCCACGATGGATCCACGGTGAAACCATGGTGGATCCACGGTGGATTTATTGTTGTTTCAAGACCGCGAGCTAGCTCATTTATATATAAATAATGTATCCTGCTGTAAGCACAGCTTTATAAGCAGTCAAATAAATAAATAATCTGCCGACATAAAAGTTATTCAAATCGAAAATTATTTTTGATAATTAATTAAATTACAATAGTAATATTAATAATCAGTTTTAAAATCATTCAAAAATCGACGACGAGAATTAATTAATTACGATCAAAATTATCAGTGAAAATTTTCAACAGGAAATAACTAAATTCTTCGACTTAATGTCCACGCTGTTAATTATTAATTTTCAGTAAGTTTAATTTATCTAAATCCACGGACTTAAGCCCAAATCAATTAACTAACATGTGATAAAATATTCCGCAATATAAATTATTTCAATTAATATTTCTTAATATAATTTTCGATAATAAATTCCACGTAAATTTATTAATTATAAAAATCAACAAAAGTCGACTCACTCAATTTTGATTCTAAAACATTCGCTAGTTTGATAGTTATTGACGTGGGTATTTGGAATTACTGCGACGCAAAATATATCGACGCTCGACCAAAATTCCACTAGAAAAATGCTTGTCGATTATTTTTCAAGCACAAAATTAATCACTCTTCTTGAATCACTTGTTTGTGAACTATAAAAATTAGATAAACGAATTTTCAGATGTTAATTAATTTTCTGTTAGTTAAAAATTTCTCGCGAAGAATGTTGAAAGAATTTGTCCCTCAAGGCCGATTGAGTGACTCTCGGGTATAAATTCCCATGAAAATCACTCAATTCAAACTAGCGAATATCAAATTCTGATTAATTTGATATTCGCTGAAGTGAGCTTGAGCTAAAGTCACGTAAGTACTATAAGCACGTATATTTTTTCGCTCCTGTTTTGTGTACATATTTCTGGGTTTTCTGCCTTCGGGCTTTTTTGTTTCAGTTGCACTTGCAAGCAACTGCAATGTTTTTGGATTGCATATAAGTTTTAAGATCGCTCTTTTGGAGCCGGAGATGTCTCTTTTCTCTCCTACGACATTCCATTTCGAGGGTTATAGTACCCCGTCAGGACGTGAATTTAGTTGGCTGTGTTAAGTATCGATAGAACGTGGCATCAACCAAGTAGTCAATATAGTCTCTACCATCCAGTACGTGCTGACATAATAGTATCAACGATGGCCACTGGGAGTCGCCATCTATAAGGACCACTGTGTTTTTATTTACATCTAAATTGACAGTTCTCTGTTTACTATTATAAAGTGCTGATATAATAGTATTATTGACGTTCAACAGGTGTCGACATTTTTCAAGATTGCTGTGTTTGTTTACATCTAAACTGACGGTTTACTGTTTACATCTCATCATGAGAAAATGTTAAACTGTTATGGATTGTTTCAGATGTAAGAGATCTGTTGTCAAGCCTTTAAAGTGCAAAACTTGTAAACACTCGTATCACCCCAGTTGTGCTAAATTAATAGTATCGTCAAAACAAGCAAATTGCTGTGTCACATCACTTGCTTCCTCTCAGTCACCTGGAATTACTGTGGCTACTTCTCAGAACCAGTTTTTTTTTAGACCATCTAGTCTCTCGAATTTAAAACGAAAGGAGTCCACTCTTTCCAGCTTCAAATCTCTAAATTCATCGCCAAGAACGCCGCCTGTAACTGTGGGTGACGATTCCGTTTTCTTATCACCAATCACTGTGAGTTCTCCCACGATGTCTAAAAATTCAAATGAAGCTGGTGAAATGTCCAACGAATATAAATCAAGTGATGCAAATACTGGTGAAACTAGACCAAACTGGGCAAGTTATAGTTTAGACGATAAACTGAATCTTCTACTTGACATGTCATTTAAGAACAGTTCAAGTATTCAGAATGTTGCAAACAACCTTGACAATCATAATCGAGAAATCAAAAGTCTGGTTGCAAAAATGAAGCTAAATAATAACAAGATCAAAACTTGGTCTTCAAATCTGGACAATGTAAATAAATCACTTGCTGAAATTTCCAAAGTCCAGTCATCAACACAAAAGGACATAAATGAAATAAACAATAAATTAAGGGCAAACTCTGAGAAATGCAATGAAAACTCTACGCAAATTGGTATTTTGAAATCTACGATTGATTCCTTGGCTGACGTCTCAACAAATTATCAGATAGCTGATCAGCATATGTCTTCTGAATTACTGCTATCTGGCGTTCCAGACAATATTGCTGCTGCAAAGACACGAGAGCAAATAGTCCGTAAAGTCTTTGATCAGCTTGGAATTAGTGATCTCACGTTGGACATTCTGAGTATTCGCAATTTTAATGTCAAAGGGAAACAAAGCGCCTCAAACAGGAAGCAAATTTCACATTCATATGTTTTACATCTAAAATCATCTGATGTTTGCCATCACATTATTGATATAAAACGTCGCTCACAAAAACTTAAAGTAAATAACATCTTTGATTCCAGTTCTGAAATTGATTCTGGTCGTTAAATTTACATCAATGAATTTCTTCATAGTCAAGTTTATAAATTATTACAAATCACTAAAACTAAAGCTAAGCATTTTAAATTTAAATATGTTTGGGTCTACAAGGGAAGAATTTATGCCAAAAAGGATGAGAATTCATCTAAAATCACGATTTCTTCTGAAGCTGACCTGGCTAAACTCGAATAGCAATTACCTTGTAAAAATAATGTTAGCATTTCATCATTAAACATTTTAAGTCTGAATATAAATAGTTTTTCTGCCCACACAGCCCAATTTGAAGCCCTAGTTATGGAGCTAAAGCCTCACATTATCACGGTTGTTGAGACCTGGCTTACCCCCGACAGTGACATTGCGCTAAAGGATTATGTGGTTCTGCGTCGTGATCGAGGGCTAATACATTCAACTGGACATTATATCAGAGGTGGAGGTGTCGTTATCGGCAGTATACACAAGAACGGTGAACGAAATCACAGTAGGTGGCGAGAGTAAAGGAAGTTTTGAGGCGTCACAGGGAGTGCGACAGGGATGCCCTTTGAGCCCCCTGCTCTTCAACATCTTTCTAGATGACATCAACGCAGAATTTAGTAGGCGGAATGCAGGAGGAATAGCGATGGGCAGGATTAAAGTGTTTTTAGGCAAATATGCAGATGATATAGCTATGTTAGCTACAGATGAAAGCAGCATGAATGAAATGCTTTGCATCCTAGAGAAATATGCCACGAAAAACAAGCTGAAAGTTAATACAAAAAAAACAAAGTGTTGGTAGTAGGTAGCAGAGACAGCCGGACAAGAGGCGAGAGAGGATGGTAGTATGGTGGATAGCCCCTGGAAAAAGTTAAATAATTTAAGTATCTTGGCTGCTGGATTTCCAGCAGGAACAACTGGAAAAAACACATGCGAGAAATGGCAGAAAAGGCCAGGGTGACGATAAATGCGACCTGGGGCCTGATTGAAAGGACAGCTAGAAGTACATTCAGTGGCAGAATGTACTTATACAACTCTCTAGTCAGAGCGGGGGCCCTGTTTGGAGTGGAGCTTTGGGGATGGGAGGACAATAAGGAAATGAAGGCAGTGTACGGGCGCTATTGCAAGGCGGCCCTAGGCTTGGCGAAGAACACGCCTGAGTATATTTGGAGGACAGAAAGTAGCGCGGAAAGATGGAAAGTTTCGTGCCGAAGAAGAGCGAGCAAATACATCCTGGACATTCTAGGAATGAAAGATAGAAGGTGGCCAAAAGTTTGCTTGAGAGAGACTTGCAGAGGTATCCTGAGCGGCAGGCCGTCAAAATGGGGGACAGGGCTTGTCAAGGCATTAGACGAAATGAAGTGCAGCGACGTCATACAAATAATATGGGACAAAGAGGAGGCAGTGATGATCGAGCAGAGACTGATAGCAGGCTTAAACTCCTTGATGAAGAAAATGAGACTGGAAGATGACAAAAAAATCATGGAGTCGACCTTCAATCGCAGGTACAAGTTTTTAAAAACTAACATCGAAACCGAGCCATACTGGGCAGATAGTAGAATACCAGGCTGGATAAAGGAAGTGTAGTACGATATCAGGTGCGGCAATATAGTGAGAGCAGGTAAAAAGGCTTCGAAGACTGGCAGTGTAGACTGTGCCAGAACGAAGATGAAACTCTAGAGCACATCTTCAGGTGTAGAAGCCTAAAAGCAGCAGCGAAGGAGAAGATAGTAGAATTTGTAGAGTGGTGGAGAGGCGAGAGAGTAGAGGCAGACTTCGAATGGGTCCTAACGTAAACTCTACGAGGTGAGCCGATAAAAGAAATATGTTAGTACGTGCGAAGATTCGAGAATCTAGTCACGGCAGGAGGTGTAGCGATGGAAGAAGAGCAAGCTCGTGTGCAATAGTCAGCAGGCGAATGATAACTAAAGTGCAGTATTTTTATAACCAAATACTAAAGCCTGTAAACATTGTTTTGGTTGCAGAAAAATTTCATTAAAAGTCTAAAATTATAAGTGCAGTTTAAATTAAATTCTATGATATCTAAATAAGCACTTAATATATCTAATAGTATATAAAGAAAAAATGTAAAGGGCAGTCACCAATGCCATACATTGTAACAAATTTAATAAATAATAAATAAAAAAAATCTGGAAAACGGTTGACCTTAAAGGCCTTCATTGCAACTTCCCGCTAATTCCATATCTAAGCGCTTAAAATTGAACTTATGAGCTTTTTGAACTTTTTGAGCTCTTCGAGCTTGAAAATATATTTTATATGTTACTTCGAGCCTTCCAAGCTCAAAGTATTAGCTGTTCTATGCTTTTGAGCTCTTCGAGCTCAGAAGTCTGATAGAAGTTTAAAAAATCAGTAACCAATCAACCGATTTTCACGTTCTTGGCAGCGATCGACGTGGTTTTGTAGGCTCTAATAATTGTTTTTTTTCATCAAAAACGATCCAAAAAGAAATCCCGAAGTTATGTAAAAAAACACTTTTTTCAAAATTTGTCAACAACGATATCTCTCGAACAAATTAACCGATTTTCACGCGGTTTGCAACAATCTATGCAGTTTTTCAAGAACTATACGCTGTGTGGTAACATAAATTGATCAAATAAAAAATTTTAGAGTTTATCTTGAAAAATTCCGTTTTTTCGATTTTTTTGATTTCTTTCATTCACGATATTTTCCGAACGAATGAACCGATGTTGACACATTTGGCATCGGTCGACGTCATTTTTGAAGGTTGAAAGCTGATGGGTTTTTGAAATCGATCGGTAACGCCGTTTGAAAGTTATTCCAAAAAATCCACTTTTGAAAATATTTTTTTTTGCAGTTTTTTTGAGATTTCTTGGAATCTATCTGTCTGAATCGGTTCAAATTCGTAGGAAACCTAAGTTTGGTGGAGCCGAATCGAATGCTACCAACCGCGTTTCGACCGGTCGAGCCGTTCAAAAGTTATAAGAGGGTCACATACTTACATACACACACACACACATACACACACACACACACACACACACACACACACACCTTGTGTCGGGCTTGCTAGGTCCCGCATCAGGCGCCTCCCCAGGTGGCGGATAGGGGAACACTCGTCATACCTGCGTGTCAGATACGTCGGGTACCGAGGAAATAAAATACTCGGGGTGGACCAAAACCTAGCAAAAAAGATGATATGAAATGTCAGAAAACATTCAAACATCGTCTACGGTGCAGAGGGGGGATACCTCAGTACCGGCGAGGGAAGGCGTACAAACGGGTCTGAACTCGTCGTTATCAAGCGACCGTTTGAACAGCAGAGTGGACCCCATGGCTCTGCCGTCTAGCAATGCTAGCAATTTTACAGGGAGTACTGAAACAGCTCAGATGGAAGTAGACGCACACCAAACAGGCGTTCCTCCAAGAAGTGGAAGACCTGTTGCTCCCGTCAACACTAACACATACCGAGGGAGGATCAACTCTCTACCGACTGTCACCGGCCAACAATCGCCAATGGAACGGCTCGGTAGCAAGATCGAAGAGTTAGACGCGTACCCTCTCCCGTCAATTATCGGCCTCCTAGACCAACTAGGAGACGCTAAATTTTTCAGTGTTTTCGATCTCGCAAGTGGCTTTCATCAGGTCCCAATGGACCCAGAAGATGCTCATAAAACAGCATTTTCGACACCCTTCGGCCACTTCGAATACGTCAGAATGCCTTTCGGCCTAGAAGGTGCTCCAGCTACATTTCAGCGAATGATGAACACCGCTCTAGGGTGGCTACCGTGGATTCTAATTTATTTAGATGACATCATCCTCCACGCACGAACTCTGGAAGAACACGGAGGCAGATTGCGCAAGCTATTCCAGGTCTTAAGAGAAGCAGGGCTCACCTTACAACCGGACAAATGTAAATTTCTCTGTGCGGAAGTAGATTACTTGGGACACGTTATTTCTAGAGACGGCGTAAAACCAGACCCTAAGAAAATACAAGCCCTACGTGAAGCCTCTAATCCAAGAAATCAAACCGAAATGCGAAAATTTCTCGGCCTAGCAAATTATTATCGCCGTTTTATTCATAATTATGCTGTACGAGCAAAACCACTCACTGATTTAACTAGGAAAACGAAATCTTTTAAATGGTCAGCAGAAGCGGAATCTGCCATGCGAGACATTAAAAATGCCTTATGCGCAGACTCTACACTAGCTTACCCGAACTTAGAAAAACCTTTCATCCTAGCTGTTAGTTCATCAGACGTAGGAATTTCGGGTATCTTAAGCCAGGAATTCGACAACCAAATATCTAACTTATCTTCACCAAAATCCGAAGATCTAGTTAATAACCCGAAGGGGACAAGTAACGATAAAATCGTCGCCTGTACCTCGCGGATATTAAGAGACGCCGAATTGCGTTACACTCCGGACGAAAAAGAATGTCTTGCCCTAGTATACTCAGTCCAACAGTTCCGACCTTATCTATACGGAAATAAATTCACGGTACAAACAAAGAAGGCTTGCGTCGCCTGGCTGAGAGACACCCGAGATCTCACCGAACGTCAGCGAAAATGGCGCTCTAAGTTAAACGAGTTCACGTTCACGGTCGTTATAAAAACAAACGTAGGTGACCAGTATGCCGACGCCCTGTCATTCAACCCAAGAGGAAGGACAGATGAAACTAAAGTTCAAGAACCTCTAGACCATGTAGAAAACTTACAAAACCCTGTAGATAATCATATTACAGAAACGTTACTACTACCAGCAAACGGCACAGATCCAGAGGTCCCCGCTAAGAAAAGAGCTCGACCACTCGGGTCTCGAAATAAAAGATTCCAAAGCCTCCCGGAAATTCGAGACACCATAGCCTCTCGTTTACGATCAGAACTTCGTCGCGGTTCACAAAATTCCCCCGTTGTCTATCGCGAACCGGAATCTACTGATAACAGAACGGAAGAAGACACTCCAAACGATTCCGACGACGTTTTCTTACCTCCAAATGAAAGAGATATGAAATCCGGTCGAGTAGAACCATCAAAAGATCCCGTTCGCGAACTGGCACCGGCCACTTATTTTGATTCCGGCGATGATGGAGATGAAGACGAAGAAGAGAGAGGGGGGGAAGCCAGTAATACCGTCAATTCGGAAGACGACTGCCCAGAAACTTCTCGGAACATCGACAGCTCACGCGCAAGTGTCAACGAATCAATTAAAAAATTCGAAAGAATCGCACAAAAATTCGGTAACGTCAAGGGAGTAGCCCCAGCTTGGATTCGAGGTACTACAGGACCAACGTACCCCCTTGCGGCAGACCCCTCGTGGGTCCCATTTACTAAGACACCGCCCCATAACGACGTCATCCGAGAAGTCAGGAAGTCAATAAATAAATCATACCATCAGTTGAACATAGCCTCGGACGACGAAGAGGACCGGACAATAACAACTCCAGCCAACCGTGACCGCGATACAGATGATACAGAAACCGAGAATGATGTCGAAGAATTAATAAATGAAGAAAACAACAGCGGAAACGACAACACGTCAACGGCGAGCGAACCCGATGACACCGTCATCCCTGCAGAACTCGACAAATCGGCACTACCCGGCTCTATCGCGCCTCTAGAAGAAAGTATCAGGTAAGCTCCAGAAACTCCCACCTTGATTCGAACAATGCTAGATAACTTCGAAACACAGGGCATACAATGGGATCCATCCTCTGGTAAAATGATAGACATCTCCACACACCAAGGATCAACACCATACCGACCGTTTACAGATGAAACAGTGATAGCTCAACGACGAAACCGACTCTCCGAATTACCGACATTTAACGACAAGGAAAATCCGGAGGCTTGTTCCAGCGTGATAGGAGGCAACGAAGCGTCACCAAATCTACTGGCCTCGAAGGCGAAAAAGAGAGTAACCTTCGGAGACCAATTATCATCGGATCGTCCCGTTTCACTTAGCAAAACCCCGCAAAACAAGTCAAAATCATCAACGGAATCCTCTTCCGATAATACACCCGAAAATTCCACAGATGTAACAACAATAAACAAAACTTCTCGAACACTCTTAAAAAACAAAACAACTTCGTCGGTCATTAAACAACAAGATAATCTAAATTTACCACCATCGGAACCGTCAAGTTCGGAAGAAAATTTACAAAAATTAACCACAATGCCTGCCGAAATTCCTCACGATGGACCCGGGCCTATAACAACAATAAAATTTTTATCCAGCAGAGATGGACTTACATACGTACGCAATCACCTAGCACACTTCATGACAACAGATTGCGAAATTGCGTCCCCCGTGGCCCGGCTGTTACGCGACCTTAAATTTATCAATCCGCAAGATCTAAAAGCTGCTAAACCTAAACCGAGTGACATATTAGTTACTCGAGTCGGCAAATACTGCGTATTCTCAATTTTCGTAGGTACTCACCACCGAGAAAAAATTACCCCAGATCAAATTATCGCGGGACTAAGCAATTTTCGTCACGCTCTAGAAAAATATAACATCCGCTCCCTCAGAATGGCGAGGAAAGGGGATACTTATGACAACGTGGGCATCCAGCCTCTTCTAATGAAGACGTTTTGGGATTGCCCCGTTGAAATTACCCTATGCGAAGGGGAAATCGTCGTACCCCCAATAGAACTCCGACCGAAAATCATAGAAGAAAAACACGGAAGCCTTATCGGAGGCCACAAAGGAGTCCTCAAAACATACTGGCGAATAAGAGAAAACTTTTATTGGCCAGGAATGAAGGAGCAAATCTACGAGCACATAAAAAAATGCAAAACCTGTCAACTGAAAAAATTAACTAGAATCAAAACGCGCCAACCAATGGTCATCACCGACACTCCTCATGACGCCTTCGACAAAATCTCTATCGACACGGTAGGTCCATTACCGATGACTTCCAAAGGGAACGTCCATATTTTAACCATTCAAGACAATTTCACAAAACACTGTGCAGCAATTCCACTTCCAGATATCCGGGCAGTTACAATAGCAGAAGCCTTAATAAATCAGTACATCAGCTTATATGGCTGCCCTCGACTAATACTATCAGATCGAGGAACATCGTTTACGAGCAAATTACTAGCGAAACTATCCGACATCTTAAAAATACGGAGGGTAACAACATCAGGGTACTATCCGCAAGCGAATGGTTCCCTCGAACGTAGTCATCAGGCCCTAGTGGATTATTTACGTGTCTTTATAACATCTTTAGAAGACTGGGACGAGTATCTCCCCATGGCGATGTTTAACTACAACACCTCTGTACGCGTGAGCACAAAATTTACTCCTCACGAACTAGTCTTCATGAAAAAGGCTCGCGTCCCCACGGAATTTCCTGATTATGATAAAATCGAAACATATCCAGAATACCTGGTGGACTTAATGAATCGTCTCAACGAAACCAAAACAATAGCTCGTGAGACCTTAGTAAATTCGAAAGAAAAGACTAAAGAACGGTTCGACAAAAGAGGACATCCCGTAAATTTCAAAGTTGGAGATTTTGTATATGTTCAAAAAGAAACGCGTAAAAATAAATTAGACGCTTTTTATGTGGGTCCAAACGAGATCGTGGGAATAACTGACAAGGGTTGCCTAATCCTCGAAATGGGAAACGGGAAAAATATTATTAAACATCCTAGTAAATTAAAGCTAGCAACCCAATAAGAAGAAATATGGTCTGTTGCAGATCACACATCAACCACCATGCTGATAATCTTCTTCTTCTCCCACCTACTCTTCAGCGTCACCAGCTCAGTTACAACTGACCTAGATGCGATAGAACTACAACCGGTAAAATATAATCCTGGACTCTTATACGACCCCTACAAAAGGGCACATATGGTCGAGAGAGAATGGAACATTATATCTACCATCAATATAGGAGCCATCACAGATCAAGATCATCAGACCTGGAAAGCTCCCATCGCCGAAATGATCGCGTCTAGTGACTGTAACATAAGTTTCACCGTAGTAGAATGTTCCTATATATTACAAGAACACCTACTATTAGACTTAAACGACGAAAAAAATGCAATCCTACGAAGAATTGAATCTACATTAGAAACTACTGAAGATGAAACCTCTTATCAGCGTAACCGTAGAACGCCGTGGTTCGGATTCGTCGGTAAAATCGCGCGCGAAGTATTCGGCCTGATGGATTTCGACGACCATGAACACCTGTCACAAGAAATCGATTGATTATATCAAGATCAGAGAGAAATAACAGTCCTCGTA
>JZSA01002499.1:0-18477 GCA_000956155.1 Cotesia vestalis | reverse complement strand
GAGTTAGGCACATTAGAATTTAATTCTAAGAGGATAGAGCATTTTTTCAATTTTTTCGATTTTTTAAGTCGAGTGGCTCAATTGACCCCCTTCTCCTCTATGCTTGTATGTGTGTGTGTATGTAAACTTCTTATAACTTTTGAACGGCTTGGCCGATCGGATTGAAATTGGTGGCGATCCAAAGAGTATCATAGCCATTAAATTTCGTAAAAATTTGAATCGATTCGGTTAGCTAGATTTTTAGAAATCTCAAAAACAAAATTTTCAAAAAATCGTTTTTTTGGAATAACTTTTAAACGGCTTTACCGAGTGATTTCAAAAACTAATCAGCTCTTAACCTTGAAAAACCAAGTCGATCGCCGTTGGACCGGTCAAAATCAGTTGATTCGTTCTTGAGATATCGAAAACGAAAAATTAAAAAAAAAATGTTTTTTCAAAAAATCTCTTAAACAGCTTCACCGATCACTTCCAAAAACTAATCAGCTCGTATCCTTGAAAAACCCCATCGATCACTGTTGGACCGATCAAAATCGGTTGATTCGTTCGTGAGATATCGAAAACGAAAAATTTCAAAAAAAATATTTTTTCAAAAAATCTCTTAAATTACTTCACCAATCACTTCCAAAAACAAATCAGCTCTCAACCTTGAAAAACCCCGTCGATCACCGTTGGACCAATCAAAATCGGTTGATTTGTTCGTGAGATATCGAAAACGAAAAATTAAAAAAAAAAATTATTAGATTTGTTTTTGTTAATTACAACCCAGTAAACACATTTACGTAAAATTTACGTCAGGATGACATCATGTTATGTCATGGTTTACGTAAGATGTAAGTCACATATGAGTCATATATGACTCAGTATTTCATACCTCCTGACGTAAAACTTTTACGTAAAATATATGACGTCGTCATGACGTCAGTATTATGTCTCAATGACATTTATGATGTCAATATGACGTACTTGTGATGTCTATATCATGATAATGATGTCATAATGACGTAAAAGTGATGTAAAAATTTTACCTCAGAAAAAATATTAAAAAAAAAATTTCTCAAAAAGAAAAAAAATTGGAATTTTGAAATCAGTTATAGTGTTGTGGACTAATTACAAACTTTGAAACACTAGTTGTGTGTAAATACTTGATGAAAAAATCTTGAGGTATGTCGGGCTCGAACTCAGGTCCTCATATCACGTGTCGAAGTCTGGAACGCTGCTCACTTATCCAAGTATCGGTTAATGTACCGTAGTAACTAACTGATCTGTTAACCCTTACATGACGAAAAATGTTTATTTCATAATTTATTCTAAGATTAAATGGATTTTAAGAGCTGGAATTATATAAAATTCAAGTCTAGTGATTTATACAATTTCATAAAATTATATTAAAAATTATGAAATTTTATAAAGTTCCAAAAAACTTTGTAAAAACTCTTATAATAGGCTTGCTAGTGAAATTTGCAGTAATGAATAGGCAATTTATAAATTTCCATAAAAATTGATTGAATCTTACACTTTCAAAAATTTTCGTGTAAGAGCGGACACAGAGAACTATGTATGCATGCATGCATGCATGCATGCATGCATGTATGTATGTATGTATGTATGTATGTATGTATGTATGTATGTATGTTAGGGTGGTCCTAAAAAAAAAAAATTCTCTGAAGGTTTTAGCTCTTAATATTAACTTTAAGATAGTCCGCACTTCAACCAAAGTTTTTTATGGAAATAACATGGAAAAAATTTCATTTGTTTTATAGAATTTTATAACTCAGCGACAAATGAATCAAAAGTAACAATTCGTTTCATGTTATATTGAAAATTCGACGCTCTACAAAAAGGATTCTTATAATTTTTCGTTAAATCTATTGGCTTAAAAGTTATTCAAGCTCAAAGTTTAATTATTCTATAATTTTTAATGTTATCAAGTAAAATTATTAAGTAAATACTTATTTTATAAAATATATCAAATTTTTGTTGTAAAATTTTTATTTATGATCAAAATAAGCAAACACGATGTTATTCTTAAAATTTTTGTGAATATATATGATTTATTAATTAATAAAACAGATAGCTTTCTGATTTTCTAGATAAAAAAATGGAAGTACAGTTCAAATATGATACCATTTGGATAATTAGCCTTAATCCATTTCCATATTCTTAATTATTGCAGATTTTTTAGTATCTGTATAATATTACTTATATTTTGATAGAAATTGAACTATAATTTGGTGCTGCTCTGCGTTCTTGATTAGTATAATATGGTATTCTTCAATTAGTTTCACTGCACGCTCAGCAATATCATTAACAACTTTCAAACTTCTTACCAATAGCAAACCCTTTTGGTAATCTTTATTTTGACACCATTCAGACAGATTTAAATTAAAAAAATCTTTATTCATTCCAAACCGTTTGAAAAACTGAAGTGATCTTTATGATACGAATGAAGCAATTTTCCAGTTATATATATCTCTAATATTTCTAATTTCGAAGTGATTCAATTTTTCTGAACTTTTGTCAATACTTTTTAACATAATCACCATCTCGTTCTTAATGTTTAGTGATATTCTTTTGTCAAAAAATGCCATAGCGGCAGTTTCTGGATTTGAATACCACAAATGCTGGCTAAATTTCTTCAACGCCACCTCAGATAACTTAGAATCTGTCAATTCATATTCAATAAGTTCTTTTAAAAATGATAAATCATTATTTGGAGCTTCAGATGCTAGAGGCCAAGTAAACCTCGCTTTGATATATTCTGTAGCAATAAAAATACAAATTTCAGAAATTGATTTGATTAATTTCACTGTCGTATTGTAAATTGTTTACGAAATAAAAATATTCTTGAAGTATATATGGCCTTAGACATCCATCTAGCGAGATGGAATGCACCCGGTTTTCTAAATTTCACTTTGAAAAACGGAACTTTACCAATAAATATCTGAACAAGCTCCAAAACTTCTCAGTAGTCTTCTCTTGGTTGTTCAGAATCTAGTTGCTATTTGATAAATTGGTTGATGTCTTCAATGTGATTTTGTATTTTGTCTTGCACGTACTCATCTTCAATTCCAGTAGAATATTGGCTTGTATCAATTTCTGTCCAGTGCTCTCGGAAACTTTTAAACAACGGTACATCAGGTCCAGAAGTTGCAGGTATTTTAAGTTCAAAGACAGCCTTGATACAGTCAGAAATACCCCAATTATTAATAGCGTCAAACCTTGAATCAGCTTGAGACTGTCCTGTACCATCATCTAATACTAGGATCGCTAATATCTTTTCAATTTGTCCATAACTTAATACAATTGGGAGTCGTTCTTTATTTTTTCCACTTGAAGTTTTTAAAATTTTTCCTTCCCAGTGTAGAACATTAGCATTCAAGTCTTCAGTTTTAAAAAGTTCTTTTGTTTGTTGGACATTCTCTTCACGTATTTTTTCTCTAATTCGGTGAATAGATGATCTATTCACTATTAATGGATTTACGTCGATATTTAATGATGAACATAAAGCCATAATCAAACGTACAGCATTACGGTCGCTTATTTTACAATAATCGAAGATCGCTACTAATTTATCTTCCACGACATTTATTGTCCCACGAGATTGTATTGATTCATGATGCTGAGTAGTTGCCAGTTAATCGGAAAAATTTGACACAGATGATATTGTTTTTTGACTCAACGGATTTACTCCTTCCACTTCACTGCTTGATGTCAATTCCACGAATTCATCTATTCAATTAACATAAAATGTATAAAAATGAAAATTTGGGATTAAAATTAAAGTACAAATATTTTTAATAAATCAATTCAACTTTATAAATTATTTTAAACTCAATTTAACCGTATCATTATTTATAGTTGCTTCAGTGAAATTAGGATCAAATGAAGATATTCACTTTATAATTGGTAATATTATATTTTTATTTTGATCCTATAATTCTTTCGTTGAATTGATAGTTGTACATTTAGTAATACCGTATAAAATAGCTTCAATATCTAATTTTGTTTCTACTTATTTGAATAGTTGATATTTTATTTGCAGTTTTATCTTGTTTTTTATTTTCTGTATTTTTAGTATTACTATCTATTTCTTTAGGTAAAGTATTGACTTGAAATTTTTTTCCATGAATTAAATTGTCTAGACTTATTTTTGATTAATTGTTTTGCTTTTTTACTTTTGAATTTTCATCAAAACTTATATTTTTAAAAAGCTGATAGATATTTTGTTCACTGAAAGACTCATGATTAGGGCCGGGAAGTTCGCCCTCAGACTTCGCGTAAATTCGAAGAAAAATTCTGATTGGCTGTTGATTTGTTTATTCCAATTCCATATTCCGCGAGTTAATAATGTCAGAAGCCAAATTCATGCGAGTCAGAGCTGTCAGTGCAGGTTAGACGTGTAGCACGTGGGTAAATACATCGTATTGAGGTTACACATAAATATTCTTGGATTATTAAAATTCTAAACATGTAAATTAGAAAAAAAAAATACAGATTTTTTTAAAGAAATGAAAGAAAAGTGACAATGATTTTGTTCAGGTTAAATTTGTGACTCAATAAAAAAAAAAATTTTGGTAAATTTTAAGATTTTGATCGAAATTATCTTGTAATTTTTTTTAGGCTAGACTGGGTAAAAAATCATTCAACACTTTTTCGTAGTAAATATTTTTTTCTATAATTACCACCTGTGACTTAACCTCATATAGGTCAGCAGAAAAAAATTTCCATGGAAAACTTAATTTTTTAGTAAGTTTAAAGTTTTAGATCGAAATTATTTTCTAAGTTTTTTTAGGCTAGACTAGGTAAAAAATCATGTGATACTTTTTCTTAGGGATTATTTTGTTCTATAATTACCACCTAAAACTTAAGCTTATAAAGGTCAGCAGAAAAAAATCACCATGGAAAACTCAATTTTTTATTAAATTTTATATTTTTGAACGAAATTGTTTTGTAATTTTTTTTCGGCTCGACTAGGCAAAAAATCATTTAACACTTTTTTGTAGAAAATATTTTGTTCTATAATTACCACCTGTGACAAGCTCATATAGGTCAGCAGAAAAGAATCTCCATGGAAAACTTAATTTTTTAGTAATTTCAATTTAAAGTTTTTGATCGAAATGATTTTGTAACTTTTTTTGGGCTAAACTAGAAAAAAATCATTTGATACTTTTTTGTAGAGAATATTTTATTCTATAATTACCAACGGTGACTTAAGCTTATATAGGTCAGCAAAAAAAAATCACCATGGAAAACTTAATTTTTTAGTAAGTTTAAAGTTTTAGATCGAAATTATTTTCTAAGTTTTTTTAGGCTAGACTAGGTAAAAAATCATGTGATACTTTTTCTTAGGGATTATTTTGTTCTATAATTACCACCTAAAACTTAAGCTTATAAAGGTCAGCAGAAAAAAATCACCATGGAAAACTCAATTTTTTATTAAATTTTATATTTTTGAACGAAATTGTTTTGTAATTTTTTTTCGGCTCGACTAGGCAAAAAATCATTTAACACTTTTTTGTAGAAAATATTTTGTTCTATAATTACCACCTGTGACAAGCTCATATAGGTCAGCAGAAAAGAATCTCCATGGAAAACTTAATTTTTTAGTAATTTCAATTTAAAGTTTTTGATCGAAATGATTTTGTAACTTTTTTTGGGCTAAACTAGGCAAAAAATCATTCAATACTTTTTTGTAGAGAATATTTTTTTCTATAATTACCATTTGAGACTTAAGCTGGTATAGGTCAGCAGTAAAAAATCACCATGGAAAACTTAATTTTTTCGTAAATTTTAAGTTTTAGATCGGAATTGTTTTGTAACTTTTTTTCGGCTAGACTAGCCAAAAAATCATTCAATACTTTTTTGTAGAGAATATTTTTTTCTATAATTACCACTTGAGACTTAATCTTGTATAGGTCAGCAGAAAAAAATCACAATGGAAAACTCAATTCTTTTGATAAATTTTAAGATTTTGATCGAAATTATCTTGTAATTTTTTTTAGGCTATACTAGGTAAAAAATCATTCGATACTTTTTCGTAGTGAATATTTTGTTCTATAATTACCACCTGTGACTTAAACTTACATAGTTCAGCAGAAAATAATCACTATGGAAAACTCAATTTTTTAGTAAATTTTACGTTTTTCACCGAAATTATCCTGTAACTTATTTTTGGGTTTGTCTGAGCAAAAAATACTTCTAGATTTTATTGTAGAAAATATCTTTTTTCATATTCATTCGCAAAAAGTTAAGCTTAACGAAAAAGTGTACAAAAATTGAAATTATATTTCCCCTGATTAAAAAAGGAATTTGATAGAATTAAAAAAATTTATATCCTCACGAATGCTATAAAATCCTGAAATTATGATTCAAAAGGATTCAACATGATTTAGAATTCTTAATTCTGTTAAATACTATTCAACTCTAAAAATATGATTTAACAGGATTTGAAATGATTTAAACTGTTAAATACTGTCAAATGCTTGTAAATCCTAAAAATATGATTAATTAGGATTTAAGATGTAGTCTAGTCGAGAAGTGAGTTTTCTGCGAAAAATCATTAGATCACTCTTAAAAATATGGCGATTGCCCAGTCAACACATTTACGTAAAATTTACGTCAGGATGACGTCATGTTATGTCATGATTTACGTAAGATGTAAGTCACATATGAGTCATATATGACTCAGTATTTCATACCTCCTGACGTAAAACTTTTACGTAAAATATATGACGTAGTCATGACGTCAGTATTATGTCTCAATGACATTTATGATGTCAATATGACGTACTTGTGATGTCTATATCATGATAATGATGTCATAATGACGTATTAGTGATGTAAAAATTTTACCTCAGAAAAAATATTAAAAAAAAAAATTTCTCAAAAATAAAAAAATTTGAATTTTTAAATCAGTTATAGTGTTGTGGACTTATTACAAATTTTGAAACACTAGTTGTGTGTAAATACTTGATGAAAAAATCTTGAGGTATGTTGGGCTCGAACTCGAGTCCTCACGTGTCGAAGTCTGGAACGCTGCTCACTTGTCCAAGGATCGGTTCATGTACCGTAGTAACTAACTGATCTGTTAACCCTTACATGACGAAAAATGTTTATTTCATAATTTATTCTAAGATTAAATGGATTTTAAGTACTGGAATTATATAAAATTCAAGTCTAGTGATTTATACAATTTCATAAAATATTATTAAAAATCATGAAATTTTATAAAGTTCTACAAAACTTTGTAGAAACTCTCGAAATAGGCTTGCTATTGAAACGTCATGAATAGGCAATTTATAAATTTTCATAAAAATTGATTGAATCTTACACTTTCAAAAATTTTCGTGTAAAAGCGGACACAGAGAACTTGACATGGTTGAGTGAAATTTTTTTTAGGGTAAATGATATTTCCGTGTCATTTTAATATTTTTCAATACTTATTTAATTTCTCAAGAGAAATTTTTTTTTTTTTATTTTATTTTTTCCATAAATTTAGTTTTTTTCTCTTTGGATTTTTCTCCTTCAAAATTTCAGTTTACGAAATTAAGATTTTGTTTTTTAATTTCAACTCTTTTAAAAATAACATTTTTTGAATCTATATTTCTTTTTAATCTCAATTTTTTTCGGAATTTGAATTTCTTAAATTTAACATACTAACAACATTATGAAACTTGTAAAATACTATTAGTCTCGTCAATGACAATCATGAAACTGTTTGAATTATTTCTAATACAATGTTTCATTAGCAGTACTAATGTCATAATAGTATGTTACACATCGAGGAAAGTAAAGTAAGAAATGTCTCAGATCACACGTAATCTCAGATCACATGTAGCCTTAGATCAAATGTAAAACAAACATGTGATCTGAGGCTTTCTTATTTACTCCACGTGGAGTGTATACTATTTTTCAAGTAATAGTGCAATATTTAAATTACTGACATTTAATTTCTTGACGCAAAATCATAAGAAATTATACGTTTACTCGCTTGATGGTTTAAAAATTTAGAGTTCATGCCAGATAAATTGAATTCGGTATTTTGTTATCATTGTCACACCAAGTCATTTCTACTAAATGAAATCGAAAATATTTTTACAACGGATAAAAGTACCTAAATTCATGGAAAAAATTTAAGTGAGAAACATATGCACCGAAAAAAAAAAAAAAGAATTTCTTGCACCAAAAAAATTTTGACGGAGGCCGAAGTTATATTGGAGCAAGGAGAAGTGTTTTAGTCTCAATAAATTTTGACTTCATACATAAAATTTTCAGTCATCTTTAATACATTCTTGGTCCAAAGAAATTTACCTTTGAGTCAAGATTTTTTTTCTGTAGTGTATGGAAACATACAAGCATAGATATAAAAAATTTATATCTCACATGTATTTAATTTGTATGTATTTTTCTTAAAAACGTAAATGAAAAATGTTTTGTATGTTACTTGCTAATACTCTAGTAGAAATGAAATCGAATTTTCGGTTAGTAACTGACCAGTTCGACTAGACTTACCAGTTACTGGTTAGAACAGAGTGAAAACGTTATTATTTCTACTAGCGTATGTTAGATATATTCATTAATATTAAGAAATTATAAATTTTTGTTATTAAGAACGGACTTGCATTTGCAAGGTACCGGCTTAAATCAGCTGTTTACCTCTTCCTGATTCTTACAAAATTTTAAACCAATTTTCACTAACATTTAGTGAGTAATTGTAAACTAGACATCTTGTTAAAGAAGTTTTGTGCTTGATTAATTTTGATAAATCGATAATATTAAAAAAATACATCCCCCAAATTTGATCAATATTATAGAAAATAATCGTTTGTCACTGATTTAGAAAATGACTTCGAATGATTTAGAAAATTACCTCAATATTATGTACAATTCCGACAAATTATTGATGTTAAATAATGACTCAGAAATGGTATCGGTATTACGTACGACCGTGACTTGTCACTGATGTAAACGCATGATGTTAAACTTACGTCATTATGACATACAATGATAGCATTAATGTTACGTAATATTGTAGTCTATACATTATGTCAGTTGTACGTAATATCTAAGTCATTTCCATGATATCATATAGAAGTAATAAACTTACATCAGTATGATGTCAAAATTATATCATAGCTCAATTTTACGTCAAATTTACGTGAAATAATGTGACATTCCTATGACTTATAAATGACGTCATATTAAAGTCATGTGTTCACTGGGATAAGACTCGTGTACATTGCATATAGAAACCATAACAGTCCAACAAGTCCGCGTTATCTTTTTAATTAGCTTCCAAAGTAATTTTCGATAAAAACACTTAGTCTAATAGAAATTAAAAAGAAAAACATTTAGCTTATAAATAAAATGTAATTAAACTGTTCGTATTTTCAAAACTGTTTGTAAAAATTAATGTTATTAGTGAAAATCACAAAAACGAAACATACAAGAAATTTACCGCGGTTTATTTTTAAATATAAAAAAAAAATATTTAAAATTTAATGAATGTAGTATGATAATTTTTTTTATTGCAATTGATAAAAACTTTGGAATTTGAAAATTTTTGGCCAAACACGGTTAACAAAATATGAAAATAAATTTGACTGAAGTAAAATCGAATAATAACTTTTAAATAAAAATTATCTATCACCTTCGGTCAATAATAACCCTTTGTTTATATTTTGCGACTATTTAATTATTAGTTAAGAAAGCTTCAAATGTTACTTACCCACAAGAATCCACAGGAAAATCTGTAGAATAACTCTTATACTTCGTTATACGTATGTTTCAGCTACACGTTAAAAAAATACTAGCAAGTGCAGAACTTTTTGTCTACTGAATGCGTTGTCGCCCGGCACGCGCGATGCAACAGGAGCGAAGGAGGGAGGGGGAAATATCGATCCTCACAGTCACGTGTTAACCCTTCAATACCTAGGAATTTTTAATCGTTGTGTGCGAGATCAAGTGGGGAGAGCGCAATACGTAAAGCACTGTAAGCTAGATGTGTGATGTATAAAAGTAGTAGTGTGACAGTGAGTGCGATTGTTAGTGCCGTAACTAGATGAATGTATACAGATGAAAATTTGGTCAATTTTTATACTTTAAATTACGTCCCTATCGCGCGCGTTATCATAAAAAGTTTATTAAAGTGTTTATAATGTATTTTTTATGGAAGTCTATTTTGTTATTAAGAACGGACTTGCATTTGCAAGGTACCGGCTTAAATCAGCTGTTTACCTCTTCCTGATTCTTACAAAATTTTAAACCAATTTTCACTAACATTTAGTGAGTAATTGTAAACTAGACATCTTGTTAAAGAAGTTTTGTGCTTGATAAATTTTGATAAATCGATAATATTAAAAAAATACATCCTCCAAATTTGATCAATATTATAGAAAATAATCGTTTGTTACTGATTTAGAAAATGACTTTTAAATTACGTCAATGTTATGTGCAATTCGGACAAATTATTGATGTTAAATAATGACTCAGAAATGGTATCGGTATTACGTACGACCGTGACTTGTCACTGATGTAAACGCATGATATTAATCTTACGTCAAGATTACGTACAACCGTGACTTGTCGCTGATGTAAACGCATGATGTTAAACTTACGTCGTTATGACATACAATGATAGCATTAATGTTACGTAATATTGTAGTCTATACATTATGTCAGTTGTACGTAATATCTAAGTCATTTCCATGATATCATATAGAAGTAATAAACTTACATCAGTATGATGTCAAAATTATATCATATATTTTTACATCATAATTGGATCACAAGATAGCTCAATTTTACGTCAAATTTACGTGAAATAATTTGACATTCCTATGACTTATAAATGACGTCATATTAAAGTCATGTGTTCACTGGGTGGTATATTGGATTCAAAATTTAATTCTGAGAAATGGGTATTTTTTAATTTATCCGCTATTAAAAATTTCATTTGTTATAAACAAAAAACGAAATGGAAAAAAGGTAGTCTCCATTTTGTTGCTATAACTTTAAAAATATAAAAGATATCTGAAATTTGAAAAAAGATCCTAAAAGAGGAGGAAATTTTAGTAAAATAAGTCTCAACTCCCGGAGTTATAGCTCCATTATCTATAATTTTAATTTAACGTTGAAATTTGGGCTCCGCGCGGCCGTTTCGGAGCCTAGGCGTCTCCGCCAAGCAAGGTATGCAACACAAAATAATTTTTTTAGAACATTCAATATCAATTTAAAAATCTGAATAAATTATAATGTAATCTAGACACTTGAAGGAATATAATCCCGCAGAAAAAAATTTTTTAGCTTAATTTTTGTTTAAGTTATTCAATTGTTAATTAACAAATTTTTCGGAGACTTGGTTTTAATAAAATCTTGTATAAAAGTTTACAAATTGTGCCTATAAATTTTTTTTCTTTTAGGAGCTCTTGTTATATAAATAATGAACAGTATTCCGTTGCAAAAGTTTTTTCATTTGTTTATAATGATTTTTCAAAGTTATCAAAAATTGAAATATCCCTCTAATGTTATAAAAAAAATTATTTTTCCCAAATCTTTCATTTTGGTTGTTTTTGTATTCATATATTGCGTTTGGTAGCTTAGCTAAAAATTTCTTAACATTAATTGTTTAAAAATTTTTCATAAACAAATAGACAAATTGAATATTTTTTAAAAATTTTTTTTGTCATTTTCTTGTCTTAATAGAATAATGATTTTTAAAAAAAAATTTTTTTCTTAAAAAAATTTTTTAATTGTTTACCATTGTTTTTTTCATTTATCCAGCATTTTAATTATTTATTAAGAAATCATTTTTTTTTTTAATCATCATTTACAATTCACAATTTAATTATGAAAAAAAATTTTTTTTTATTTTAATTTTTATTGTTTATTTTATAAACAATTTGTTATAAACAAATTTCCATTTTCATTATATTTTTTTTCCGTAGCTTTAGAGAATTAAAAATACAGCCCTGTGCATAAAAGTTGTAAAAAAAATTTTTCTCTATTTTTTATTGAATTTTGAAATACTTTACCCCATCAAAGTTGAAGCGGTCAACTATTTTATCAACTTATAAATTGTTATAACTTCTAAACTATTGATGATATGGTCTTTGACATTCAAAACGATCTATTAGACAATTTATTTTTTTATATAGTAAATTTGTTTTATACTCGATATCTATTATGGTTCAATTTTTACGTACATTTGTATATAAAAAAATCCATTACTTGAATTTTTAGATAATTATATCTTTTAAACTATTGAAGTTATGGCTTTTATGATCCAGGACAATTTTATACAGTAATTATTGGACTAATTAAAAAATAATTTTTTCATACTTATAATTCTATTTGTTTATTATTTTTTTTTATTTATTCAAATTATTACACGGTTAAGGGTTCATTTTTTGGATTTTATTGTCCTTATATTCCTACCTAACGCCAATAATTTAAGGTGTTTTTGCTGTTTCCTTTCAGTTTTGGAATTTTTAATTTAAATAACACCATAAATTATTGGCGTTAGGTAGGAATATTGTCGTGTTTAGTAGTATCCATTTCGTTTTTTGTTTATAACAAATGAAATTTTTAATAGCGGATAAATTAAAAAATACTCATTTCTCAGAATTAAATTTTGAATCCAATATACCAATCGCCATATTTTTAAGAGTGGTCTAACGATTTTTCGCAGAAAACTCACTTCTCGACTAGACTAATGATAGAAAATTATAAATACTTTTAAATTCTACAAAATGATTCATAATGATGTGCGATATCTCGACGTCTTGAGATCCTAGGAAGCTTTCCTAGCTATTCCTACGATGGTGTGTGTATGTATGTATGTATGTATGTATGTATGTATGTATGTATGTATGTATGTATGTATGTATGTATGTATGTAAGCCTCTTATAACTTTTGAACGGCTCGACCGATTGGATCAAGATAGGTGGCGATCCAAAAAGTATCATTGCGATTAAATTTCGTAGAAATCTGAATCGATTCGGTTTGTTAGATTTTGAGCAATCTCAAAAATAAAAAATTTGAAATAACTTTTTAACGGCTTTACCTATCGATTCCGAAAATGAATCATTTCTTAACCGCAAAAAACCAGGATAAAAGGAAAAATTATGAATATTTCGATTAACTTTTCAAAATCTGAAAAAAAAAAATATGTTTGTATGCAGCCGAATGATTTTGAAATTTTATAAATAAATTATTAAAACAAAAACATCAATTCTTTGCACTTTTTTTTATCTATTTTTATCTAATTTTATGTTTCCAGTATGAAAAAAATCTCACCGACATCGCTGAAAGTTTTATTGAATCAGATGTAGGAATTGGGATTCAAAGTTCGATGCAAACATTCTGTTTACTGTATATTGAATTGATATTAATAAACGTTTGAAAAATTATTGCTTAAAAATTATGAGAAATCCAAGCAAGGTATGCAACACAAAATAATTTTTTTAGAACATTCAATATCAATTTAAAAATCTGAATAAATTATAATGTAATCTAGACACTTGAAGGAATATAATCCCGCAGAAAAAAATTTTTTAGCTTAATTTTTGTTTAAGTTATTCAATTGTTAATTAACAAATTTTTCGGAGACTTGGTTTTAATAAAATCTTGTATAAAAGTTTACAAATTGTGCCTATAAATTTTTTTTCTTTTAGGAGCTCTTGTTATATAAATAATGAACAGTATTCCGTTGCAAAAGTTTTTTCATTTGTTTATAATGATTTTTCAAAGTTATCAAAAATTGAAATATCCCTCTAATGTTATAAAAAAAATTATTTTTCCCAAATCTTTCATTTTGGTTGTTTTTGTATTCATATATTGCGTTTGGTAGCTTAGCTAAAAATTTCTTAACATTAATTGTTTAAAAATTTTTCATAAACAAATAGACAAATTGAATATTTTTTAAAAATTTTTTTTGTCATTTTCTTGTCTTAATAGAATAATGATTTTTAAAAAAAAATTTTTTTCTTAAAAAAATTTTTTAATTGTTTACCATTGTTTTTTTCATTTATCCAGCATTTTAATTATTTATTAAGAAATCATTTTTTTTTTTAATCATCATTTACAATTCACAATTTAATTATGAAAAAAAATTTTTTTTTATTTTAATTTTTATTGTTTATTTTATAAACAATTTGTTATAAACAAATTTCCATTTTCATTATATTTTTTTTCCGTAGCTTTAGAGAATTAAAAATACAGCCCTGTGCATAAAAGTTGTAAAAAAAATTTTTCTCTATTTTTTATTGAATTTTGAAATACTTTACCCCATCAAAGTTGAAGCGGTCAACTATTTTATCAACTTATAAATTGTTATAACTTCTAAACTATTGATGATATGGTCTTTGACATTCAAAACGATCTATTAGACAATTTATTTTTTTATATAGTAAATTTGTTTTATACTCGATATCTATTATGGTTCAATTTTTACGTACATTTGTATATAAAAAAATCCATTACTTGAATTTTTAGATAATTATATCTTTTAAACTATTGAAGTTATGGCTTTTATGATCCAGGACAATTTTATACAGTAATTATTGGACTAATTAAAAAATAATTTTTTCATACTTATAATTCTATTTGTTTATTATTTTTTTTTATTTATTCAAATTATTACACGGTTAAGGGTTCATTTTTTGGATTTTATTGTCCTTATATTCCTACCTAACGCCAATAATTTAAGGTGTTTTTGCTGTTTCCTTTCAGTTTTGGAATTTTTAATTTAAATAACACCATAAATTATTGGCGTTAGGTAGGAATATTGTCGTGTTTAGTAGTATCCATTTCGTTTTTTGTTTATAACAAATGAAATTTTTAATAGCGGATAAATTAAAAAATACCACCGACATCGCTGAAAGTTTTATTGAATCAAATGTAGGAATCGGGATTCAAAGTTCGATGCAAACATTCTGTTTACTGTATATTGAATTGATATTAATAAACGTTTGAAAAATTATTGCTTAAAAATTATGAGAAATATTTCTTATAAAATTTTAACCAGTAAGAGCTGTCGTTAAAAAATAGCGACTTATTTATTTTATCACAACTCTTTCAAGTGAAAATAAAAGTTTAATTTCGTAAGATTTACTCTTAATTGATTTCTAACTAAAAAAAAAAAAAAAAAATTTAGAAAATGGTTGCCTCTGCATCATCTCTCAAACTTCTCGCTATTTCTCAGCTCTAAACGCTTGAACATAAATATTTGAAGTCAATTCTATTTATTTTTAAGCTCTTCGAACCTAGCGTTACAAATTTTCAAAACTTTTTTTTTCCTTTCAAAAGGTTTTAACGGAATTATAAATACTTACAAGTTTTTCAAATTATTTTGTGCTATAGAAAAATAATAAAAGTTGAATAGGATTACAGAATTTGAAAAGATTTAGTAGAATAAAAAATTATGAATGCTACACAGAGAAAGAATTTTCTTCGGCCAAAATAATTATAAGGAAGATCGAACTTATTTTGAAGCAAGAAAAAAAATTCTTGGCTCTAGCAAATGATACTTCGTTAGAAAAAATTTTGACTTGATTCAAGAAATTTTCAGTCTTTTTTTGGATTTTTTGGCTTGGAAAAATTTTTGTTTGAGTGAAAATTTTATTTTCTTTCTGTGCAGTTGGATTCTCTTATAATTAGAAATAATAATTGAATTTAAAAACTATGTTGGGCTGTAAAAGTAACCAACAAAATAAGCAATTTTTATGTCTATTCAAATCATGATACAATTATCAAAAAATAATGAAATTTAGGCATTATTTCAAGATTCGTAATAATTCAAAAGAATCAAAAAAATTTCAGAAATAATCGAATCATTTCATATCCTATGAAAACAATTCAATTAAGACGATATTTTGGAATTTGATAGGATTGTACAGAATAAAAAATTTTAATTCTTCTTTAATTCTTGAATTGGAGAATGTAGAAATTATTTTGAGAATGAAAAGTATTCTACAGAATTGAAAAATTTGAATACGATTCAAATCATATTATATCCGAAAAAGATACTCAACTCGAAACATTATTTCAGGATTGAAAAGTATCCAATAGAAACCAAAATTTGAAATACTGGTTAAATTCTTTTATTTTCTAAAAAGATGATAAACTAATTAATTCTTAATACCTAAGAACTAAATTGAATAACAATAAATCCATTAAAACTGGTTGATTTTTTCGTAAAATATCACAATTAAAAAATTTAATTATTAGAAAAATAATTTTTTAAAATAAATTTTTTTCTTTATCAGCAATTCTGATTAAAGTACATTTGTAGCCTTCTTTAATAATTGTATTTTCAAAAAATTCAATTAATTTTTACCAATATCAACCAAAATAATTCATTTGCCTATTTTAATTTAAGTTTTCTAAAATGTTCTTTTAAACATTTTAATTTTTCAAAAAAATAAATTTTTCGATATTAAAATTTTAAAATTACATTCATTACCTTTGTGATGTAGGATGATTAAGTAGGGTATTTAGGAGTTATTGTTATTTTAAATTTAATAGAAATAATTATTTTTGTTAATTATTTTCATTGTGAAATTATTTTTTTTGACTTAAGTCCCAGAAATGAAATTAGTATGGGAAATTATTTTGGTAAAAACTATTATTTTGACGAATGTTATTTTTTTTCTAAGTCCCGAATGACTTTTTGTATGGGAATGATTTTTGTATGAAATTCTTTGTAATCGAACGAAATTAATGTGCGAATCTGATATTTGATGATTGCAAAATCTGAAGTTCGACGACGATCGATAGGTGGCGATAAATTTTCAAAATCTTTCACTCGTAGAGAAAGGTCTAGGAATTAATAAAATCGATTTTGATTGACGGAAAAGTAAACCAAGTTTCCCAGTGGTTACAACCTTCCTGTGTGTGTGTGTGTGTGTGTGTGTGTGTGTGTGTGTGTGTGTGTGTGTGTGTGTGTGTGTGTGTGTGTGTGTGTGTGTGTGTGTGTGTGTGTGTGTGTGTGTGTGTGTGTGTGTGTGTGTGTGTGTGTGTGTGTGTGTGTGTGTGTGTGTGTGTGTGTGTGTGTGTGTGTGTGTGTGTGTGTGTGTGTGTGTGTGTGTGTGTGTGTGTGTGTGTGTGTGTGTGTGTGTGTGTGTGTGTGTGTGTGTGTGTGTGTGTGTGTGTGTGTGTGTGTGTGTGTGTGTGTGTGTGTGTGTGTGTGTGTGTGTGTGTGTGTGTGTGTGTGTGTGTGTGTGTGTGTGTGTGTGTGTGTGTGTGTGTGTGTGTGTGTGTGTGTGTGTGTGTGTGTGTGTGTGTGTGTGTGTGTGTGTGTGTGTGTGTGTGTGTGTGTGTGTGTGTGTGTGTGTGTGTGTGTGTGTGTGTGTGTGTGTGTGTGTGTGTGTGTGTGTGTGTGTGTGTGTGTGTGTGTGTGTGTGTGTGTGTGTGTGTGTGTGTGTGTGTGTGTGTGTGTGTGTGTGTGTGTGTGTGTGTGTGTGTGTGTGTGTGTGTGTGTGTGTGTGTGTGTGTGTGTGTGTGTGTGTGTGTGTGTGTGTGTGTGTGTGTGTGTGTGTGTGTGTGTGTGTGTGTGTGTGTGTGTGTGTGTGTGTGTGTGTGTGTGTGTGTGTGTGTGTGTGTGTGTGTGTGTGTGTGTGTGTGTGTGTGTGTGTGTGTGTGTGTGTGTGTGTGTGTGTGTGTGTGTGTGTGTGTGTGTGTGTGTGTGTGTGTGTGTGTGTGTGTGTGTGTGTGTGTGTGTGTGTGTGTGTGTGTGTGTGTGTGTGTGTGTGTGTGTGTGTGTGTGTGTGTGTGTGTGTGTGTGTGTGTGTGTGTGTGTGTGTGTGTGTGTGTGTGTGTGTGTGTGTGTGTGTGTGTGTGTGTGTGTGTGTGTGTGTGTGTGTGTGTGTGTGTGTGTGTGTGTGTGTGTGTGTGTGTGTGTGTGTGTGTGTGTGTGTGTGTGTGTGTGTGTGTGTGTGTGTGTAAGTATGTAAACCTTTTATAACTTTTGAACGGCTTGACCGTTTCGAATGAACTGAACGGGGTTCCAAAGAGTTTCATCGAAGTTAGTTTTCCAGGAAATTTTAGCCGATTCGAACCATTAGATTTCAAGAAATCTTAAAAAAACCATGAGAAAATAAGAAAAAATAATTTTTTAAATGTGGTTTTTTTGAGATAACTTTTTAACGGCTCCACCGATCAATTCCAAAATCCAATCAGCTCTTAACCTTGAAAAACCACGTCGATCACCGTTGAACCAATCAAAATCGGTTGATTTGTTCGTGAGTTATCGTTGTCGAAAGAAAACCAAAAAAAGTGTTTTTTCGGAATTACTTCGAAATTCCTAGATTGATCAATTCGAACTTGAAAGCTCTTTATGGGGCCTTAAAAAGCGCGTCGATCGCCGCCAAGAACGTGGGAATAGGTGCATTCAGTCAAAAGTTATTGCGATTTGAAAATTCAAAAATAGTGTTTTATTAAATCTCTAGCAGACTTTTGAGCTCAAAAGCCTAGAAAAG
>JZSA01002496.1:0-16053 GCA_000956155.1 Cotesia vestalis | reverse complement strand
CACATCAACATCGGTTGAAAACTCAATTTTCGAAAAACGGGGTGAAACCAATAACTTCCCATTTTTAGAAAATTTTCAATTTTCTTAGCGGGAAGTTGATAATGTGTATATGAAAATCTTGAAAATGTAAAAACTCGAAAAGAGTTAGAGCCACACGTCTAAATAATCATCGAATTAAAAAAAAAATAAAGCTACCTGTGTCATCTATGTTATGACTTGTACTTATTGGTGATAGTGTGACTTCTAACAAATCACTGCAAATCTGCATGCTTGGTTCGACAATGAAGTCAATAAATCCGATTTGTGATTCGGATACAAGAGTATTGTTACGATCGCATAGGGGTGAAAATGGCAATCCAAGTGTTTGTTCCATATCACCTTGTCGAAAAAACTCTTCTAATAATAGCATAGTCCACCTAAAATTTAAACGGTATCAATAGTTAATTTTTATTCAAAGTTTCTGAAATAAAACTACAAGAACACGTAAAAAAATTGTTCAAATTGTTAGAACAAAAAAATCATTTAAAACCCTCAAGTACACGGAGAGTATGAGATAATACTGGCTACTTGGCCAGACAGTACTTAGTGACCTCTATTGTAAGAAAAATCTGAAAAACGGTTGACGCTGCAGGCCATTTGTGGAACTTCCCGTTATTTACGAGTTAAAAATGCTCGAGACATAATCTATTCCGAAGCTTTAAGCGCTTGAAGTTCAAAAACACAACTTCTGAACTTTTTCAAGCTTTTCGAATTTAAAAATCTAGTAGTTCCTCAAAACATGCTTTATTTAAAATGTTTAATTACGATATCTTCCGGTCAAATCAATCATCTTTAATAGGGCTTGCATCATTTGACGGAGTTTTTTCAACCACAATAAAATTTTTCAGTACCTAAAAACGATTAGACGTAAAATTTCGAAGTTAAGTTAAAAAAATACCCGTTTCTCTTTAACGCACTAGTTGACTTCGATGTGACATGCAGCATTTCACGTCGTTTTTCAAGCTTAACCCTTTCCTGGCTCAGAGTATAGGTGAGTCTAGGTGTAAGTTATGTGGAAAAAGATGTAACAGTTTTGCTTTTTGTTTAATTGGCTCTCAAGTAATCAATTAATGAAATTAAATTAAATTTGAAGCTTAGTTTTAGGACAGGTATGGGAGACCGTTTGTTAGAAAAAGTCCAACTAGTTATAATCAGGTTGTGGGAGACCGTTTGTTAGAACATCCCATCTAGTCATCGTATTGTCGTTTGGAAAGGTATAGTTGTAAATATCGTTTGTCTCGCAGTTAATTTCTCCGCGTCGCTAGATAAAAGTTAATTATACTGTGTGTGAGGGAGTGCTAAAATTGGCAAATTTGTTTTTTTTAATAAACATTGGCCATATTGTTAATTAATTGTTTATCATTTAACAGCATATTCCTCCACTCTCTTTAACCCTAAGATAAGTTACTCAGCTCTGGACCGGTTCCAAGAACCGTAATAATAACCTAGTGACGCCCTAATAATTATTCTGGTTGTTGTTCATTTTTTAGTTTTGTTTATTAAATAATTAGGGGCCAATTGAACAAAAAGCAACTCATGGAGTCATTCAAAATCTGTTATCAAGCAACATGAGCAAAAGTTTAGTTCTAAAAGTGTCGACAAGCGCCCCTTTCTAACATCTCTCCGGCTACTTCTCTAGAAAACAGACTATATATTTGATAATATTCTGAAGGCAATACCAAAAAATTGCACTTCATTATTCAATGAATTGAGATCGGTATTTGACACTCCGTAAGTACCGTTTACCTGCCAAAACCACTGTAATCCGAACTTCATAATGGTCCATCATTCTTACCTGTGTTGGGAGCATGTGCTGACAAACTTTTAGCTTTTGTCAAATAACGAAGGTCTAGGGTTCACGGGCTCTTCGACTCATAGTTCTCTCACTTTAGAAAGACGTAAAATTCAAGTTAAGCGTAGGGATTAAAGATCGGAGATGTGCGGTATAAAATTCAATAGATAAACTGCAGAGTGAGAGAGAGGCCTACTATTTGACGTTGCTTCAAGTGTCTTGGATACAGTCATCAGTTCAGAGACTGGTTCTACTTGACTAGGGTAAAGGGCCACCTATTACCTCGTTCTTATTTAAACCGCTTTGCATGCTAGATGTCACTGGTAAGCTGCTGGATAAATTGTTTGTCTAGGCTAATAAGCACCATAGAAAAAACAGGTGGCCTATTCAATAACCAACATGGTTTCTAAAAAAGCCGCTCCACGACCGGAGCCATAAAAGAGGTCCTAGAAGTTGTGAATAGGGCCTGAAGGGGCAACCATTGATCAAGGAAAGTCTGTGTCTTCCTAGCCCTAGACGTTTAAAATGCCTTTAACTCTGTTCGCTGGAAAGAAATTTTAGATGCACTCGACGAGGACTTCGAGATAAAATACACTTCTCACAAAAATTAAGGGAGCAGAAAAAAAATCCAAATTTTTGGGGGATTTTCAACAGGCTGTAACTTATACAAAAATGGTCGTACAGCAAAAAAAAAAGCAAATTGTAGCTCTAAGTGTCTAGTTTTCAGATCTGAGTTTGAAATTTTTTTTTGAAAATATTTTTCGAGTAATCATAAGAAAACCACCGAAAAAAAAATTTTCTAAATTTTTTTGGTTTTTTTAACTTCCCGCTAAGGAAATTGAAAATTTTCAAAAATCGGGAAGTTATTGGTTTCACCCCGTTTTTCGAAAATCGAGTTCTCATCAGATCTTGACGTTTTGAGGTCCTAGGAAGATTCCCTGACTATTCCCGCGATAATGTCCGTATGTCTGTGTGTGTGTGTGTGTGTGTGTGTGTGTGTGTGTGTGTGTGTGTGTGTGTGTGTGTGTGTGTGTGTGTGTGTGTGTGTGTGTGTGTGTGTGTGTGTGTGTGTGTGTGTGTGTGTGTGTGTGTGTGTGTGTGTGTGTGTGTGTGTGTATATATATATGTATGTATGTATGTATGTAACCCTTTTATAACTTTTGAACGGCTTGACCGATTTGATCGCGGTTGGAGCCATTCGATAGAGCTTGACCAAACTTAGATTTCCTGGAAATTTGAACCGATTCGGACCGGTAAATTTTGAGAAATTGCAAAAAAACTACAAAAAAAAAATTTTCGAAAAGTGGTTTTCTTGAAATAACTTTTAAACGGCTCTACCGATCAATTCCATAAACTAATCAGCTCTTAACATCAAAAAACCGCGTCGAACGCCGCCAGTGCGGTCAATATTAGTTGATTCGTTCGCGAGTTATCGTGAACGAAAGAAAACCGAAAAAAGTGTTTTTTCGGGATTACTCTGAAATTTTCGATTTGATCAATTAAAACCTGAAAATCACTTATGAGGATAATAAAATTGCGTCGAACGCCGTCAACCGCGTGAAAATCGGTTGATCCATTCGAAAGTTATTGCGATTTGAAAAATCCAAAAACTAGTGTTCTATGAAACTTCTATCAGACTTTTGAGCCGGGAGAGCTCAAATGCATCAAAATATTATCTCTCCGAACTCATTGAGCTCAAAATATCACATAAGTTACATTTTGAGCTCAAAAATCTCAAAAATATTATAAGTACAATTTTAAGCACTCAGGTATGGAATTAGCGGGAAGTTGCAGGGATGGCCTTTAGGGTGAACCGTTTTCCTAATTTTTTTTTAATCTACGGACGTAAAAAAACCTTTTTCGACTTAATCTTCATATGGACCGGATAGCTCTTTTATTTAACTTTAATTTATTTTTCTAAAAATCTCGATAGGAGCATTTCTCGCTGAGATATCGGTGTTTGAATGGAAAAAGATCATTTTGTCTTTGATTACCAATATCTCAGCAACCAATGATCGCACCAAAATTTCGAGGTTGGTTTCAAAAACTTGAATGAATTCTCTACAAGGATTGGCAATTGAATTTTGAAAAAAAATTTTTTTTTCAATTAATACATGAATTTGAAAAAGCATCCAAAAAAGGGCTTTTTGTCGTTTTTTGGAAAATCAAGAGCCCAATCAAAAATATTGCGGAAACCACTAATGTTAAGTGTGCTTTTTACTGTTCAATATACCTACAAAAACCCTACGAAGTTTTATTTTAATCCAGCTAACCGTTTTTTTTCCTACTTGATCGAATTTTTGAAAAAGTTAAAGGAGCAAGAATTTTCGCTCTGAAAATGTCATGATTTTTATCAAAAATGAAAAAAAATTTTCTTTTCATTTTTTTCTCAATTCTGTATTAGTGACTTGGAAAACTTAAGAAAAAAAAAAAAAAAAAAAATCGAAAATTTTTGAAAAAAAAATTCCAACATCTTTGAAACAAAAACTTTTCTTTTTTTAATTTTTTTCAATTGGCCCAAAATCAAAAAAAAATGTAGCGACTCACTTTCTCACCGATTTTCCTCTTCCGCACTTTAATTTTCCTAGTCACAAATTAATTGAATAAATTTAAAGTTGATACCCCCAAGGCAAGTCGAATATTCGTTCTACAAATATTGGGACAATAATTTTTTCGTGCGAATTTAAACAGTGTCTAAAAAAAAACAGTTTTTCTTAAAACTAACCTGCTTTCTTGGTAATCGAGCCAATCAATAGTTTTTCTTAAAACTACCGTATTTTTTAATTTTTAGAAAAGCAAATTAACTGAGTTTTTGCAAACTTCAGTTTTATTTTTATTTTTTTTCATAATGCCTAGGTGGCATTTATCCGCGCCACAAGTCGCTCAGATAGTGACTCTAGTGGAAGAAGGGTACAATTACCGACAAGTCGGGGATCGTATGGACGTTAGTTCATCTGTCGTATCTCGCGCATACAATCGGTATTTGGAAACCGGTGATTATCAACGACGAGTTGGCCAAGGTCGTCGTCGCGAAACAAATCCTCGTGATGACCGAGCGATCGTTCGGCGCGTTTGTCAAGAACCTTTCGTTCCTGCGAACGTTGTCGCCCGAAATTTTCCGAACCGTCGACAACAACAACAACAAAAACAACAACAACAACAACAATAACGACGACGACGACGACGACGACAACAACAACCGAGGAACATTTCAGTTCAAACGGTTCGAAATCGTTTCCGTGAGACTGGAGTGCGATCAAGAAAAGCCGCCCGTGTACCGATGTTATCACCCATACATCGCCGAAACCGTCTGGCTTACGCTCGTCAACATGTTCATTGGACCGTAAGGCAATGGAACAATGTTTTGTTTTCTGATGAGTGTCGGGTACGCCTGTTTGCAAATGACCGAAGACCCCGAGCTTGGCGCCGTCAGGGAGAGCGTTTTTCACGTAACTTCACTCGATCGGTAGCTGCTTACAACGGAGGTTTGGTGATGGTTTGGGGAGGAGTTTCGAGATTTTCACGAGCTCCTTCGGTAATCGTCTACGTCAATCTAAACGCTAGGCGTTACATTAATCAGATCTTACGACCTGTTGTCTTGCCTCTACGGCAGCAAACTAGAGGTTTCATTTTCATGCAAGACAATGCCCGGCCTCACACAGCAAACATCACCCGTCGGTTTTTCCAAAGACACGACATTACGTTGATAAGGCATCCAGCGGTAAGCCCTGATCTTAACCCTATTGAGTACTTCTGGGATATCCTGAAGCGCTGATTGCGCTAGAATTATCCCAATTTACGAACGTTAGCAGCATTTGAGCGGGCGCTAATCGATACTTGGCGACGGATTCCGCAGTCAATGATTCGAAACTGCATTTCGAATATGTCTGAAAGATTGCGGGCTATTGTCAGGAGCAGAGGTGGTAATACGCGGTATTAGCACACACACACACACACACACACACACATCTTCGGAGAGTGAGTTTGGAGTCACAAAATACTGTGGAAGCGCGAACCACAGGGTCTCAATCTCTAATAAAACCACACACATACACGTGCGCAAGCACAAAATCGTAAATCTGCCGTGCAACCTCCACGTGGTACGCTTTGGGTAACGCTAATGCCGGCGGTAATTTTTTTTTTATTTTCTAAAGTTTTTAGCCAATTGAAAAAAATAAAAAAAAAAAAATTTTTTTTTTTTTAATTTTGGAATTTTTTTTTTGCGAAAATTGTCGATTTTTTTTTTTTTTCTAAAATTTTCCGAGTGACTAATACAGAATTCAGAGAAAAATGAAAAAAAAAATTTTTTTTATTTTTGATAAAAATCATAACATTTTCAGAGCGAAATTCTCGCTCCTTTTATTTTTTCAAAAATTCGATCAAGTGGGAAAAAAACGGTTAGCTGGATTAAAATGAAACTTCGTAGGGTTTTTGTGGGTATATTGAACAATGAAAGGCACACTTGACATTAGTGGTTTCCGCAATATTTTTGATTGGGCGCTTGATTTTCCAAAAAACGACAAAAAGCCTTCTTCAAATTCATGTAATGATTGAAAAAAAATTTTTTTTCAAAATTCAATTGCCAACCCTTGTAGATAATTTATTCAAGTTTTTGAAACCAACCTCTAAATTTCTAGGCGATTATTGGTTGCTGAGTTATTGGTAATCAAAGACAAAATCATCTTTTTCCATTCAAACACCGATATCTCAGCGAGAAATGCTCGTATCGAGATTTTAAAAACAAATTAAAGCTGAATAACAGAGCTATCCGGGCCATATGGAGATTAAGTCGAAAAAATTTTTTCCACGTCCGTAGATTAAAAAAAAAACCAAAAAAATTTAGAAAATTTTTCTTTCGGTGGTTTTCTTATGATTACTCGAAAAATATTTTCAAAAAAAAATTTCAAACTCAGATCTGAAAACTAGACACTTAGAGCTACGATTTGCTTTTTTTTGCCGTGGGACTACTTTTGTATAAGTTACAGCCTGTTGAGAATCCCCCAAAAATTTGGATTTTTTTCTGTTCCCTTAATTTTTGTGAGAATAATCAAAGACAAAATGATCTTTTTCCATTCAAACACCAATATCTCAGCGAGAAATGCTCGTATCGAGATTTTTAAAAATACAAATTAAAGCTGAATAAAAGAGCTATCCGGTCCATATGGAGATTAAGTCAAAAAAATTTTCTCCACGTACGTAGATTAAAAAAAAAAAAACCAAAAAAATTTAGAAAATTTTTTTTTCGGTGGTTTTCTTATGATTACTCAAAAAATATTTTCAAAAAAAATTTCAAACTCAGATCTGAAAACTAGACACTTAGACCTACAATTTGCTTTTTTTTTTTGCTGTACGACCATTTTTGTATAAGTTACAGCCTGTTGAAAATCCCCCAAAAATTTGAATTTCTTTTCGGCTCTCTTAATTTTTGTGAGAAGTATAGTACATTGAAAGAATCATGGATGACTTCTTTGATAGTAGGTATTTTATCTACGACACCACAGAAAGGCTACTTGTGGCTGAAATCACAGCTGGAGTTCCTCAAGACTCTGTATCAGGTCCGGATTTATGGAACGCACATTACGATGGACTACTCAAACTGCCAATACTAGAAGACACATTCCTTATTGATTTCGCCGATGATGTTGCTGCCTAAGCCTTGGCAAGAAATCCTGACCAATCCCGCACGCGCATAAAAACTATGATCATCAGGGTGAGTAACTAGCTACAAAGCCATAAACTTGAAACGACTGCTAACAAAACTGAAATGATGGTCCTCACGAGAAAACGGTGGTTTCCCAAACCATTTAGCGTCGAAATAAGTGGAACCAAAATAACAGCCAAAAAATCAGTTCACTACTTTGGAGTAATGATACATGAGAAGCTTAACTTCTTTGATCACATGACCAGAACCAAGGAAAAAGCAAATAACCTAGTGTTTAGATTTTTTAAGATCCTACTCAACACTAGTGGACCCCTACCGTCGACAAGGCGCGTCTTAGCAGTGTTAGTAATTGCAGGCACCATTCAACGCGGAATTAATCGCAGATGGTTATAGGCTATAAATTTTTCAAATTCTATAAGCCCTCTGCCATGTTTTCTTCATTTTTTTGTTCATTAATTTATTTGCTCCCATAAAACAAAAGATAGGCATTCATCCTTGGTTCATTTGTTTTCTAGCTCATGAAAGAAGAACATGATTCAACATAACCTCTATTTTACAAACAACTATAGTCGTTTGTTCATGTTTACACTACCTTTTTCATGTTTGAAAAATTTATGTAAATTTTTCAATCTTGATTGTTCAGTTTCAAAATTGATAGATGATGTTAGTAGATAATCTAGAGGGATATGACGCCCGAAAATTTAATAACCTGCAATACCGACCGAATTGCGCGATGTACCCTATATACTGCAGTACCAACTGATGTCAATTTCTGTGGATTATTTTTTTAATCTGTTCTACCTACTGGTTAACTGACTAGTATATATCTGTCGGTAACGTAGGATTTTTTTTATCTACCGTTGATAACAAGTACACCATTTTATTCTAATTTATATCAGTAACGTACGGTATTTTTATCTGCCATTGATAATAATTACATCATTTAATGGTGAATTGTGCCGGTAATGCTAGATATTTTTTTATCTACCGTTGATAATAATTATATCATTTAATGAACATGTATGTCGGCAATGCAGGATAATTTTTCATCTACCGTTGATGATAATTACATCATCCGATGATAATTTCAGCCTTATCTTAATTTTAATACCATATTCTTAATCTTCCTCACCTACTCATGTTCCCAGGGATTTGAACTACAGTCAGTAAAAAAGTAGGTAAAACAGATTTGTTTGTTCTCAAATTAATTAATTAAATTGTTGTTCTTCAAATATTTCCTTATATATATATTTAATATTAAACATAGTTCATTATTAACGCTCTGGGTTTTTTCCTATTCATTGTAATCTTTATCTAAAGGACCCAGACTATTATAAATTTAGTTATTTTTTAAATACTTAAAAATAATTTTCAATTTTTAAATAACATCTGTATCCTAAATTATTATTCACTATCCATGTTGGGTTTTTTCCATCTGTTGTATTTTGTATACTTTAACCAAGAGATTGTATCTTTGGAAATTTTAAGTATTTAAAGAAAAATCCTTATTTTTCAGCATACAGACTAACGTGTTTTACATTATGTACGCTTAAGCTTAGCATTTATATTTACGTTTTATTATTTTATTTTTCGAGCTAGTTTTTATTTTTATAATACCCACATTTCTGCAATTACATATTTTCCCAAGTTTTTTGCTTAAACGCTTGCAAGTCTGAACCCTATCATAAATCATCAGTCCTTTCGAGTCCTTACCTGATGCCAATACCTCACACCGTCTCCTTGCAATAAGGTTGACAACATGCACCCGCCTCCTATTCCTTTAATTAGCCAATAGTTCTTTAAAATATCCTTCCTTAAAATTTTCCACACTTTTCCACCAATAACTACGCTTATTTTCCCTTTCCTTATTTTTGCTAGTTAAATTTACGCCCAAATCTAAGTTGTAATATTTTACTCAGATTTTTGTATAAGTTAGTTCGCTCTAAGATTTCTTACTTAACACACACTAATTTTGTAACTGTCTACGCCGAATAAAACAGCATAACTAAATACAGTTCGTTTTAATTCGTGCATGCTAACAGTGTTCTTTAATTTAATAGTTTTTATTTTGAAAAACTAAGCTATAATAAAATAATTGTAGCTCAAAACAAGATTAACAAAATAAACCAATTGTAGTCATCAATAACATAATTAGATTGCATGCTAACTGTTTGATGCCCAAAACACACTGCAAATACGATTAAAAAATTGATATCCTCCTGCATTAATCACAGAGCCCTGATAGCCATCTCATACTATAAGTTCTTGTAGTCAAGTGATTGCAGATAAGTTAGCGACAAGTTATTGTCAAGTTAACGTCAAGTCCATAAATGCCCACCCTTATATGCAAGTTGACAATAAGGTAGTGCCGAATTTTAAAAACAAGTTAACTATAAGCTTACAATAAACTTGAATAGAAAATTTCGGTCACTTAACGGCAAGTGTTTCAGTAAAATTCGTTGAAGTAAACTTGACCATAACTTTACAATAAGTTGTAGATTACCACTTATTGCCAACCTACTTTTCGTCAAGTTATCTATAATTTGCGGGACTAGGTAATCTGAAAGTTATGGTATGAGATGGCTATCAGGGTAGATTGGCATTAGTCGGCACAGCAATCGGTAAGGCAGGTTAAGCAAGTCGATCGGTATTCAAGGATTCGATATTATCGGGGTAGGGGTATATCCCCCTAGATCATCGACTGATGTAATTTTGAAAAACAAAAATCAAAAAACGAAAAAAAATACAAAATAAAATGAATTAATTCTATCATTGACAAAAAGATATATAAAGCACATATACTCGCGCCGCTCTCGCGCGACACTTTTTTCTGACTCATAATAGAAGAAAATTATTTGATATAACCTCTATATTTCTACGAGTTGCCATAGAAACAATTATAGTCATTTGATTTTTTTAATAACCTAAAAAATTGTTTGTAACAAAATGCAAGAATTATATAATTGTCAATTGTTTTCTGTCAGTTGTTTTATTAATGGTTGCTACAGAAATAACAGCTAGATTCATTTGTTTTTTTCTTTTATATAACCTAAATATTTTATTGATTGAAAGCTCAGAACGAGCTAAAAAAGTATTAAAGATGTCAAGTAAAGAAAGTATTGAAAGTTTATGTTTGTGTGCTAATCATGTGTTTGGATATAATAATTGGTCATATGAGATTAAATCTCAAACTATGGGTAAGTTATCTTTTTTAAAACTGATATAGAACAAAATTTTATTGAACTTCTCGAACTTTACGTTGCCTCATTTTTTAACTACTTGAATAGCGCTCTCCATGCGGATTTTTTTCACTTATAACAAACCGTGATCAGTTTTCAAAAATTCTATACTGTCATTCGCCCGGCGATGTTATATAGAAGTTGATAGATAAGGTTTAGTTGATAGTCCGTCAGGTTGACGTGGAAATTAGATTAGTGGATAGTCCGTCAGGTTGACGAGGAAATTTATGGTGTTTTAAGGTATTCCGTCGGAGTGACGAGGTTTAAAAAATTAGAGAAATGATTGACACTACCTGTAAGACTTTCTGGCAGTACCGGCGTAGGTGAGAGATTCTCACGATTAAGTTAATTTATAAGTTAATTTTAAAGTTGTTAAATTTTATCATTAAATTGAATATATAATTTTAATTGTTTTAAATAATTTTCTCAGTATTATTTACAGGCTTCTTAAACTTCTCACGACCCTGTCTTTTCCTCTCATGCTACCCAGGTGTCTGGGACACCGTGTCTAAAATCCGCGCCCTTTTTAAAGAGGAAAGGGGTGACCAACTGGACCTGGGTGAAACACCTTGGTTACAAGTTTATTATGAATATAATATAACAATTAATTTTAAAATATATTTGGATAGTCGTAATTCATAATTTATTTATTTTACTGAATCTCATTATAATATAACACTTATTTAAATAATAAAGTAAATAATGATTCTACTATTAGGTAGTAGCGGAGCAGACGAAAACATGTCATATGAAATGTAACAAATTTTTCATTTCAGAATTATTTAAAGTTAATGATAAACATCATTTTGGACTTCTTGTGATTCCTAAAGAAAATTTTACTCTCAAAGAAAAAATTTTGATCACATCTGACTGTGCAAATCTGATCAGATCTTATAATATATAGACTTATATATTAGGGTGGGCCAAAAAAACAACTTTTAATTTTTTTTCTTTAGCTACTACGAAAATAATGTCCAAGTTGACGAAATAAAAATTCTGGTAACGTTTAAGCTCTTAATATCAATATTTAGAGGTGTCCCAAAGTGATTTTGAATTTCCTATTTAACTAACACGGAAAATTTTTTTTTCTTTCTTTCGAATTTTATTGTAGTTCAACTAGAAATTGTGCAGTAAAAATAACTCAATATTATTGGAGGAAATTAAACGGTCTAAAAAAAAGGTCTGGACTAATTTTTCGCTAACTAGACTTGGTTAAAAGTTATTCGCAGTTAAAGTTCAACAAAACATAATATACGATGGCTTACGCAATTTTGTGTACTTTTTAACAAGAAAATGGCTTAATATTTTAAAACACCATATTTATCCTGATTTTTCTTGTTCTGACTTCCCAAATTTATTGAGAAAAACTTATGTTATATGACAACCTATTTCCAATACGGATTGCGGGGGTGGGTGAACAATGAAAATTTTAAATTTACTAGCTATAGTTCTTAAAGACTCCAAATTTGGTAGCAGTCTTTTATTTATTATGTAGAGATCATCTTAAAACGGATTTCAATAAATTCTACTTCCAATAGGGATTATGGGAACGGCTGTTAGAATTTTTAATTTCAATTTCCAAACTGTAACTTCTATAGACTCTAAATTTGGTAGGCATCTTCGTGTATAATCTTCGTTTCAATTTCAGCTTAGAATGGATTTTATCAAATTTCAACTCCAATAGGGATTGCGAGGGCGTTAAAAAGAAACAATTCTTATTTCCAAACAATAGTTTATATGGACTTACAATTTCGTCGGAATCTTTTATTTATGATGTAGAAACCATCTCGAACAAAATTTCTTATGAAATACTTTCCCCATACAGAAGTGCAGGCGAGTTGACTGTCGAAAAATTCATATTCTTCAAATACAGTACCTCCAGAGAAACGAGAAATTCCAGAAATGGCCTCCAGGGTCAACCAATTTAAAAAATTTTTTTTTTTTACATAATGAGACATCAGCTAAAAACGAATTTCACGGTAACTGACTTTACATGCCGGCTCTGTCAGAGAAATGTGTAGATGGAAAAATGTTGTCGTTTATGAACTAGAACTTTTTGAGACATGAAATTTAGGACATGGCTATTGGGTTTTAATAACATTTTCTAAAAATTTCCTTACAACAATCGTCTCTCTAGCAGCGGGAAAAAAGTTATTGGAAGGTTTTCAAAACTTAACATTACTGAGTTTAACATTCCAACTTGCCATATATCCTGACTAAATCAATTGATTTTCACCGAGTTCAATCGCTTTCAATCATTATCTCAGAATAATATAGGAGGTTCTGAGTATCGTGCCTCTTAAGCGAACCTTGCGCGAGCATTTGCTGTAAGTTTCGTGTTAAGTAAATGCGTCAGAAATCAACAGTAATATTCACAAACCGATAAAAACGCTAGCATTCAAGTTTTTGCATAAGTAGCTGCAGTTAAAATCCAGATCAAGCACATAATTCTTGAGAAATTAAGTATTCTCTCAGAAACTATCATAGTTACGTTGACAATGATGATTAGAATGCAAAACTCATGTTCATTTAGTGCAACCAATAGTGCACACCTTATAACGCTCATTCGATTTTTAAGAGAAAAAAAACAAAAAATAATCATAAATTTTAATATTTCAGAATACTTTGATAAAAAAATAAGGTTCAAGCGCACCACTTAACAGATCACTGATCGTCAATGCATTGCCAGATCCACACATATGGATATCCGGACAGGCTCGGAAATTTTTTTTCAAATATTGCACGACTCATTATGCGAAGCATCAGAGAGTGCTTTACGATCGAAAAGTTTTTTTCGCCTTATTTTGGCGGCTAATTTTATTATTATAGCCTTGTTAGTTCACGGAATCAAGATATTTTGCATACTATTGTCGAGATAATTTAATGGAGATTAATTCCATACTTTTAGTAGATTTCATAGAAATAATAGAATTTGAAAAAAACACCAAAATAGGTCAAAAAATTTTCCTGTCCGTCATATATGAAACCCCGGAAACACTGTAACTTGTGAAAAAATCCACTATTTGACTTAAATTTTTTTTTTTTAATTTCACAAAAAAATTTTAAAAGTATTAAAAAAATTTAATTTCTTGACCTTTTAATTTTGTTGAATACTACTTCCTATCAAATGGCATGTGATAAATAACTTTTTAACCTTACTTAAGCAGCTGAAAAAGAAGCTATTTATTTATTTATTTAATTTTATTTGCTTGAGTTACTTTCATACTGATATCGATATAAAAATAATATTTTTATACTGTTACGAGTCAACTAAGAAGTTAGTCAACAAATCGCGACTGAAAGGCAATTTTTTTTTTTTTTAATTACAAAATATAATATTTTGAAAAGTATAAGAGAATTTATTAAGAGGAATGAAAGACTTTTATTGCGCTTCTAGTTATTTCTCTCTCTCTCTCTCTCTTCAAATAGGTTAGTATATATACATATATAAATTTTTGAACCATATGTATTTTCTGACTCAGCTCATCGAGTTAGGTCGAAATACACCAAAATTTTTCAAAAGTTGCGTTATGAGGACAATTACAATAGTTAGATTTTTATGAAATCTACTAAAAATCCCCTGTCATATTATGTGGCAAAAGATACACAAATAACGAAAAAACATAAATTAAATGGGATGTTTCTCTATTATTATTAAACTGATACATTTGTTATGTCCACCCCAAAATTTTTCTTTTAAATTTAAATCACCCGCGCAGATGGAAGACTTCTCCATGCGCGAAAGCCACAATAAAATATAAGCTACGCGACTGCTGGTTGACTAGCGGGGACTTCTGCAATCTCAGCACCGCGAGTATTTAAAAAGGCGATCAACAGCCAACGCCTTGTCTTTTGTTAGTTAATTCGACTTCCGCGTTTAACTTGACAGGCCCGTGCCTTGTAAAAGTCCCTTATCTTAATTTGCGCTGCACTTAAGACGAGTTCAGACACGGTTCAACCGGCAGGCCACGTACTAGTTGTAGTTGTCTACGAGTCGGGATTCTCAAAGGTCTAATTTGCCCTGCACTTAGGCGAGATTTTGATCAGTAGATAAAACCTAGAAAGTCAAATCCTAAAGTCTTAATTTGCCCTGCACTTAGGCGGGATTTTGACAAGTAAGAAAATCTAGAGAACCGGATCCTCAAAGTCCTAAACTTAGGCGAGAGTTCGGTCAATAAGTAACTTAAGATCTTTTAAAGCTAAATTTGCGCACTTTACCCTACGGGGGACTGGAGGACGTTAGCTCGAATAAATAAAATTCATTAATGTTAATTTCGATCTGATAAAAATTGTGAAAGTGTAGAAGTTCTGGTGTTTATTAAATAAATCTGGAAAAGTGGAATCTGTTTTAATTTAATTCATTTTATAAAAATAAGAAGCCCTTAAGATAAGCAGCCCAATCCAACCACATCCATCCGCTGCAATTACCAACAGAGGGCCCAATCAAGGAAAAGGCATCACGATCAGCCCCGGAATCACGGATCCGATCCTAAGAAATAAATCAACAAGTAGTAAGTACATCTACTCTTACATTAAATCCGTGAACAGTCTCAAACGAAGGCGTGGTAAATTCGTACATCGAAAACGTCCCACATAAATAATTAAAACAACGGAATTAAAACCTCCGTTGCGTATTCTTTAAACTGTTAGTCCAAACCTCCACCGTTTACGCTACCGCTCTAAAAACGCCCTTGGACATAACACAGTCGTTTTTATTTTCTTATTATTATTGGTGTATGCATCAGATATTTATGAAATTTTTTTTTGATTTAGCTTGACAAACTTATTCTAATAAAAATTACCTTCGATTAATTTTTTAGTAGATTTCATAGAAATCTAACTATTTCATCGGTCCTCATGACAGAACTTTTGAAAAATTTTGCTATATTTCGACTCAGCTCGTCAAGCGGATTCAGAAAATGCATATGGTTCAAAAGTTTATATATGTATGTATGTATAACTCCCGCAATTCTGTATGGATCTTAATAAAACGTAACATACTCATTCTTAGGACTATTTCCGAGGTTAAGTTCTAAGATGAGCGACATCGGTCGATTAGTTTAAAAATGGGAACAATTCAAAAATTTTCACTTTTATCGTATTTCCGTGTAATAACAATTAAATGAGATATTATATTCAATTTCTGTGATTTGCATCTAAAAGCTTATTTAATAAGCTTTAATTTGCATACTTATCTATTTTTCTAAATTAAATAGCTTAGGAATAACAGCAATTCAAAAATTATTGAAAATTACTAAAATTTTTACTTTTTAGTATATTTCATAGAAATCTAACTATTGCATTGGTCCTCATGTCAGAAT
>JZSA01002493.1:0-10472 GCA_000956155.1 Cotesia vestalis | reverse complement strand
TGTGTGTGTGTGTGTGTGTGTGTGTGTGTGTGTGTGTGTGTGTGTGTGTGTGTGTGTGTGTGTGTGTGTGTGTGTGTGTGTTTGTCTGTGTGTTTGCTGTCTGTCTTGCAGATATTGAAGAACCTCTGTACGCACGGCAGTAACAGTTCAGTACCGTGTATTGCCACCTCTGTTCCGAATCACACATCGTAAGCGCTCTTGCATGTTGATGCATCGTCGAATGTCACTTTGCGAAATTCCTTGCCAACAACCTAACAACGCTTGAGTCAACTGATGAAGATTGTGCAGTTGCAGATAGTCTCGCTGCAACCGACGCGCAAGCATGTCCCAAACATGCTCAATTGAGTTCAACAATTGAGTTCACATTTTCTTGGGTAAAAAATTAGGAAAACGGTTGACCCTGAAGGCCATCCCTGCAACTTCCCGCTAATTCCATACCTAGGTACTTAAAATTGCAATTATGATATGTTTGAGCTCTCCGATTTCTCGTAAAGAATTTTCAAGTTTGAATTGATTGAATTAGGAATTTCGGAGTAACTCCGAAAAAAAATATTTTTTGGTTTTCTTTCGTTCACGATATCTCTCGAACGAATCAACCGATTTCGATTGGCTTGGCGACGATCGACGTGGTTTTTGGAGGTTAAGAGCTGATTAGTTTTTGGAACTAATTGGTAGAGTTGTTTAAAAGTCATTTCAGAAATAACCACATTTGGAAAAAATTCTTTTTTGTATTTTTTTTGAGATTTCTCAAAATCTACCGGTCCGAATCGGAAATCTTAGCACCAAGAGACTGAGTTTTCAATTACTCTTGGTAGCGCCTTATTTGATGCCAAGTCTTAAGTGGAGTCGTCTCCAGAAGGTCACAGATCTTGGTGAGGGCTTCTCATATGGTATAGTGAAAAAAAAAAACATATGGATTTCAAATTCTATGTGGTAAAAAGTCCGTCTTATGGCTTGAAAAAAATACGGGAACAATTAAAATGGAATCATACGAAATTTCAATATCCAACTATTGCATTTGTCCTCATAACGCAACTTTTGAAAAATTTTGATTCTCCTTAACTCATCTCGTCAAGCGTGTTCAGCAAACACATCAAGTCAAAAAATATAAATGTATATATTGAAACACTAAATTTTTATTTATTTTATGAATTTAATTACTTGGATCACTAAACCTATAATCATCTAAGCTTCTAAAAATGGAATTCGCTGCCCTGAAATTTTCCGCTTCCGTGAACAAATCAATGTTTTTGGTTTTGAATTATTTTATTCATTCAAACAGAAGTTCTCACGCATGCCAGTTAACTTGTCTTAATTACTTGCAGTTTTTAACTGCAGCAATGACTCTTCGTCCTTGACTGACCCTTTTGACTGGATATAAATAGTCTTAGTCGGTAGATTGTGATATTTACAGTAATGATGTGTATATAGCGGTAATTACAATAAACTTAACTTTATTACATAAAATAAGCACTTTCAATATAAATTTGTGATATTTTGGTAACGTAACTTAACAATGAAATAGAATACTTGTAACAATAGAAAGAATATTATTTAATATTAGAAATATTATAGAGAATTAATAGTAAATGATGGTATGTAGTCACCTAATAGTTGTAATTGAGAATATTGGATTAATTAAAATAATTAACAATGAATTTTTTATGAATTTAGATGAATAATCATCTAATAGTAGTAATAGTGGTATATAGAAGTAAATGAACTAAGAAATATCTAACGTGGTGGTTGATACCGGGGGATCGATTAAAGTTTCGATCACCGCTCAAGTTCTGAGGTTCGTAACTGATTTTCCTCTCCTCGTATTGTCCTGTGACGTCAGGGGGGCTACACATCATTTTAGCTTGTGTCGATAACGAAAATTTCGAGTGGTATTTCGCTAGGCTGGTAAAACCGAGACATTTTGTAGTTTCTTTATATTTATTTATGGTTGTAAGGTTTTTTTTTTTTTTTCGATTTCTTCACATACTTAGATATTACTTAAAAACCAATTGACTTAATAACCAGAACTTTTCAGGACTGTGTAATTTCATAAGTATAAAAAATTCTGCTATGTGTTACATAAATATCTTTCGAGGAAAGATTTGTCATACTTATACCCTTAGGGCTTATATACCATATTGCGTGCTTAAAGCAAAAAGGGCGCATTGTTACAGGATAGTAGGGATCCATACTCAAAAGGCATTAAACAAATCTTTTTTAAAATCACTCAAACCACAACAACTCGTTAAAAAAAAAAAGAAATTTCGAGCACCCTAAAGCTGAAAGGGCGTTAATCGAGACGTGCGCCCTTCAAAAAAAGAAGTGTTTACAGCTAAATGGTCGCTTAAAAAAATGTAAGTTTTTCTACGAAACTTTGATAAACAGCTTTACAAGTCAAGTTAGATCTAAAAAACAGTCGAGCGTACATAGCTCATTTATGACAGAAAAAGAAAAATTAAAACCAATATTTAGTTTCGCAGTTACTCAGTTTTTAGATATTAAATCTAAATGAATAAAATTATTTTCACCTACAACACATTTTTTTTCCTTTAAAATTCATTAAAATGCAGGAATAATAAAATTAGACTATCAATTTTTCCGCGAGGAAAAAAAATCGAAATCTACTGATTTATTCTTTATTAATTGTCTTGGATTATTGGTACACTATAAATCAGAATAATTTTCTTTAATTCAAAAATTTTAGTTCTTTTTAATTTCATGTTTAAAAAGAACCAGGTGATTAGGAAAAAAAAAATTAGAAAAACGGTTGACCCTAAAGGCCATCCCTGCAACTTCCCGTTAATTCCATACCTAAGCGCTTAATATGCACTTATGACGTTTTGGAGCTCTTTGAGTTCAAAAATACAATATAATTGTCATTACGAGCTTTCCGAGCTCAAAGAGATATTGTTTTATGCTTTTAAGCTTTTCGAGTTATAATGTCTATTAGAAGTTTGATAATCGACTATTTTCTGAATTTTCAAACCGCAATAACTATTATATGAATGAACTGATTTTCACGCGGTCGGCGGCATTCGACGCAGTTTTTAAGCCTCATAGACTCTTTAATTTTTAATAGATCAAACCTGGAACTTCGGAGTAATTCTGAAAAAAACACTTTTTTCGGGTTTCTTTTGTTCACGAAATCTCTGGAACGAATCAACCGATTTTGACCGGATTAGCGGCGATCGATTTTTAAGATTAAAAACTGATTAGTTTTTCGAGTTGATCGGTAGAGCCGTTTAAGAGTTATTCCAAAAAACCTACTAACAAATAAAAATATTCTTTACAGTTCTTTTGAAATTTCTCAAAATCTATCGGTCCAAATCAGTTCAAATTCACAGGATATTTAAGTTTAAGGAAACTCTTCGAATGGACGTTTGATAAGTTTCGATCGGTGGACTCCATGGCTCCGCCGTCTAGTAATGCTACAGGAAGTACGAAAATAGCCCCGATGGAAATGGACGGACAGTTAAACAACGTTCTTCCAAAGCGTGAAGAACTCTGCGCATTGCGGAGCACGGAGTGCTGCGGGGAGTTTGTGTCAATCAAACCCTCAAAATGTCTACACTTCAGGCCAGACTTGCGCTAGAACAGTTGAAGTTCTCTTTCACTACAGCACTTTAGATAGAGATAGATTCCGGCGCAGCTACCAAATTTAACATTCACATAGCTAGAGCTAAATTGCTGATGCTCAGTTCTAACGGTTCTCAGTACTAACGGTTCCACTCTTGCTAATGCCAGCTTCAACGGAAGCCCTAATGTAAGACCATCATCGTTGCCAAAGATTTCAATTCCACCTTTCTCCGGGAATTTTGGAGATTGGAGAGAGTCTTCTCAGATCCGTTTGTCTCATTAATTGGAGAAAACACAGTCATCTCTATCGCGGAGAAACTCGTACATCTTCGCAATAGTCTCTGTGGAAACGCTGCACGTTTCATCTCGAACATTGATTTTTGTTGATTTCTTTCAAGCAGCTTGAGTCATACTTGTCAAAAGATACCAAAAAAAAGAGGCTCTTATGGCAGCGCAATTGAATAAACTTTCACGACTCCAAACACCAGGAGTCAGATCATCAGACACCCTCAATGCGCTGTTTAATACTGTCTCGGAGTCAACGAACTCGCTTAAAGCTCACAGACTTCCTCACTGGCGCTACCAGAGCACTTTAAAGTATCAAAGCCCAAACCAAGTCAAATTCCAAATACCCTAGGCAAGATAAAAAGCCATCTCAACCGGTAAAAGTTCACTACGCCACATCTGGAACTCCAACATCAATTTCGTCTGGGTCACCATCTCTTCAAACCAAAGACAAGTCATTTGTTCAGAACCTCATCATCACCTGCGATTGCTGTGGCAAAAGTCACTATTTAGCCTTCTGCCCTACCTTCTCAGCTACACCCGATGCCCGGAAGCTTCAACTCGTGAGGAATGAACGCCTGTACTACAACTGCTTAGGGAGGCACAACGTTTACAAGTGTAGCAATACACGAACTTGTAAAACCTGTTCTCAACGTTATCACACTCAGTTATATGGAGCCTTTTTCAAAAACGCTACACCATCAGAAACTACGAATACGTCATCTCAAACCACAACAACCGAGACTACTTCACAATGACGGTGATGGCAGTCATCTGGAAGCCCACTCAGTCATCTTAAGTCAATAGCATCTCAAACTGATGACAACATCATGAAATTCTACCAGTCCTCTCAAATGATCAACATAACCTAGTCATTTCAGCCAGAGTGACTGCCTGCTCAGGCAAAGGCTACAGCCTCGTCAGCATTCGACACGAGAACATCAGTACTGTAACGGAGTGATCGTTACCCGGTAAAGGCTCCTTTTTCGATACTAAGTTAGTTATCGACGGATCACAGTGCGCTGTGATCGTAAGCCGTCGTAATCATAGCTTGAAGCTATTAAACGAGTTCCAAGGTGGAGAAGCCGGCGTAGTGGTAATGGGGAGAGCAGAGGAAATAAGACAGAAAGAAAAAAATTTGGTAAGTCTCATTGTGACTGAGTAGCTCGACTGGACGACACGCAAATTTTCCAAAAACATCCAGCAAAGGTAATTATTTGTTATCCGCTCGACCGACGTGGAACGAAGCGATAACACCTTATTAATTTATTGCTTGCTAGGCCTAATGTCAGCTTGCTTAAATAAATTTTAAGTTATTTTAAGCCAGTCTAAGTTAATATTACCAGGAAGAATTTCGGTTTATTAATCTCATATTTCAATGTCATGAGTAGAATTTATTTATTGATAATTATGTAATTATTAATTTGGCTTAAGCCAGTAAAAATGAAATTGAATAAATTGTCAAATTAAATTATTTAAATTAGAAATTTATTTAACGTAAGAAAATCACGAGGTAAATTATTCAGAGCAATAATTTAATAATTTATTGCAATTGAAATGAAACTAGAGCCAAAAAATAATCATTAGAATTATTAATTAAATAATTAGCTTAAAATTACAAATTCAGAGAATTGTCAATTTTTTGTCATCTCCGAGCCTACATCTTGCCTTAAATTTCGACTCGAATCCCATCCATCGCTATTTAGAATCAACACTGGTCACACTTGATCTCTCTCGAGCAAGCTGATCCAGACTTCATAAAGCCTGGAGACATTGACATTCTCATTGGAGCTAATAAGCTGAACCAAATCATGGAACCTTCTCCCGTAGCCAAAGGCCACCTGGCAGAAACAATATCTCTGTACACCATCTTTAAAGATTCAAAGTTTAGAAACTCCAAGATTCGCTTACACGACTTTGGGTCCAGGAAGAAGTACCTAATTTAGTAAGATCATCACGTAGTATCTTCAGAGATCTCACAATTGGGAGACTCTAGAGCAACTGCATATCAATGTCTTCGAAGATTTCTCAAACAGCGCTACCTTGATTTCTTTAATGAATACGAGATGCTGGGTCATACGGTAGCTGTTCCCAAGGACGCTCCTGAACTTCCACAGGCCTATTATCTTCCTCACCATGAAGTCAAATTTTGAATTTTCAGCGGAAGTGCCCAAACTAAGCTTCTGTCGAAAATTCTATGAAAATTCTATGAAAAATGCTAAGAAAATCGAAGATTTTCAAAAATCGGGAAGTTATTGGTTTTACCCCGTTTTGAAAAAATTGAGTTTTCATCAGATCTCGACGTTTTGAGGTCCTAGGAAGCTTCCCTGACTATTCCTGAGAGGGTGTCAGTCCGTCTGTGTGTGTGTGTGTGTGTGTGTGTGTGTGTGTGTGTGTGTGTGTGTGTGTGTGTGTGTGTGTGTGTGTGTGTGTGTGTGTGTGTGTGTGTGTGTGTGTGTGTGTGTGTGTGTGTGTGTGTGTGTGTGTGTGTGTGTGTGTGTGTGTGTGTGTGTGTGTGTGTGTGTGTGTGTGTGTGTGTGTGTGTGTGTGTGTGTGTGTGTGTGTGTGTGTGTGTGTGTGTGTGTGTGTGTGTGTTTTTTACATTTTTTGAATGTAGTTTTTTTGAAATAACTTGTAAACGGCTCAACCGATTGATTTCGAAAATTAATCAGCTCTTAACAAAAAAAAACACGTCAGTTGCCGCCTAGTTGGTCAAATTCAGTGGATTTGTTTGAGAGATATCGTGAACGAGAGAAAACCAAAAAAAGTGTTTTTTTTTTTTTTAATTACTCTGAAATTCTTAGTTTAATCAATTTAAATTTAAAAATTCATTATAAGGCTTAAAAATCTGCGTCAAATGCCCCCAACCGCGTGGAGATCGGTTCATTCATTCAAAAGTTACTGCGGTTTAATAATTCAAAAAATAGAGTTTTATAAAACTTTTACCAGACTTTTGAGTTGGAAGAGCTCAAAAACGTCATAACTGCAATTTTCAGCGCCTAGGTATTGAATTGGCGGGAAGTTATAGGTACGGCCTTGAGGGTCAACCGTTTTCCTGATTTTTTTTTTAACTTCCGACATTGAAGAGTTGGTTCTAAGGAACCTCTAGAAAATTCTCACTAAATTTGAGCTCTTAATATTGATAGGAAGATTATCCTCATCGCAGTTTTTCATTTTTCATTAGTCTCTTATAAAAAATTATATCATTATTAATCAATTTTTCAAGATTAATGATCTTGAAAAATAAAATATAAAAAAATCATATCTCATCATTAATCAATTTGTCGAGATCTGATGAAAACTCGATTTTTGTAAATCGGAGCAAAACCAATAACTTCCCTATTTTTGATTACCTTCGATTTTGTTATGGGGAAGTCACCAAAGGTTTTTTCTATTAGTTTTTGTGCATAATTAACCGAAAAATCATGAAACAAACTCTAGGACAAAGATCAAAAACTTTTTGTAGAGTCTTGTTATAACGTACTAATTACCAGATATTTTTCAATCAAATTGTTATGCGGCTGGATTAATATCTGAAACCTGGTCAATATTTGTTACCTTGACCCTATTATAAAATAAATTGGAAGATTGAAAAAAATTTATGTCTCACCTTAAAAACTTTTAAAACTTCTGGAGGGAACTGCATAAGAGTATAATTATTAACTTTCCGAGAAATTCTCTCAACAAAAATTCCAGCTCGGATAGCTTGAGCTACTGCCCTGAATTTTGGTTTGTCTTCTTTCCGACGTTTAACATTAGCTAGTTGCCTTGTAAAAGTCGAAGTTAGCCATTCTCGAACTTCGGTTGGCACTGCATTCGGTTGAACGGCCGAAAGTTCGTCATCTTCTTCACCTGATAGCCTGATAAATAATCACATTAAAAAAAATTCTATTATCCATAAATATAAAATATCATAGACAAATGCTTATTCAATGAATATTATTTGGATTACTTATCAACTTATCATCAACTAAGAAAATAATTAGTTATTAACGGGGTCAGAGGAAGCGATGTAGTACGCATTTAATTGTTTCAAAGTAAAGAGACTCAAAGAGGTTCATAAAAAAAATTTCACCTTTGCATAGATTACGTAAAAAACGAATTTTATGCCTGATTGATGCTATGTTAAGGTAATTTGAGCCCGACTCCTAAGGACACTCGGCCACAATGATTTTGAAATAAAGTCAATTTTCCTACTAATGTATTCTTGCAACTACGTGGTCTCTCTGATCTTCACAAAACATTGACATCATGGCAGAGTTCGAACTTACTGACACTCTGTCTCACTCTAAGAGGGGCTAAAAGTAAATGATCTAGTCATCAACGCCTAGAGAGTTGTTACTATGACGTTTATTTGCGCACAACATAATTTTTCTCGTGCATACACGGTTGCATATCACTTCAACCGATGACAAAATAACTGAACATGAATATTTCAGCCAATTTCGCAACATCGTTGACATGCAATTATACTCAAAGAATAATCGGTACCAACCACACACACCCATACCATCCACTAGTAAACACCATTTATTTAGTGCCAAACGCCCTTACATGCTATACCCATCTACTCCGACGGATATTCGCACTCTAAAATCCATTCAAAACTGGTGACCCGACTTAATGTCAAAATCGGACAAATCTCCCCACTAAAATCTCCCTACGACAAAATCTTGCCGACAAAATTCCCCTACAACAAATCTTATCGATTATTACACTGATTTTCTATGGAAAAAGGTTGATGGCTGATAATGTAGAATTTAAAACAAAATATTTTCCATCATTCCAAGGCCGAAAGTTCGATTTTCTTCTGTTTTCTTACATGAAGAAGGTTACTCATTTCAGACTGCTCACAATTAGTGACAGTTTCAATTACTGTATTTTTTTGTTTTATTTTTTTTCCCGTGACATTAATGTCAACACGATTATATACGCGGAAATAAAATTGTAATTTAATTATATGTGTAGTTTAAAATAATAAAATTTGTTCACTTATATAAACAAAATACTTAAATAAAATATAATAAAAATAATAAATGAAATAATATAATAAAAAATTAATATTATTTATATAAATTTAAAGTTTTTTGTGATTTTTACGAGAATTTAAATCAAAATATCACTAAATAAACAAACTTGTTTTTATTATTTTTATAAAAAAAAAAAATATAAAATAAACAAACTTGTCTATAAAAAAAAATGAATAATGAGTTCATCGGAGTGTTCGTCTGAAGAATCTGAAGGTGATGAAGTGCGACGAAATATTGCTGCGGTAGCTGCTGAAATTATTCAAAATTTAGCACCCTCAAAGTCCGTGCAACGCTACAGAAATTGCTACGATCAATTTATCAGTTGAAAGGCTTCAAATCGTATTATGTTAATCAATGAAGATGTTTTATGAGTATATTTTAAAGATTTATTTAAAACGAGATATTTATTTATAACAAGATAGGTTTATTTACATGTATTTATAAAAACTTCATTCCAGGTTGCTGCGATTTTTGGTATTGCTGGAGTAATGAGAGGTGGAGAATTTCCTGAATTACGAGTACAAGACGTCGAAGATACGGGCAGTCGGCTGATTATTACCATCTTCAAAACAAAAACAGATTATCCTCGCACTTTTGTAATTGGCCCGGAATACCGCAATAAAATTTTGCAGTACAAAGCTCTACGACCTAAGAACTCCAATACGAATAGGTTTTTTTTTACACTTTCAGAAAGGTCGATGTGTACGTCAAGTCATCGGCAAAAATATATTCGGACAAGTCCCTAAAAAAATTGCTACATATTTGAATTTACCCGAACCCGAGAAATATACCGGTCACAGTTTTTGGCGTACGTCAACAACGTTGTTGGCTGATTCTGGAGCTTCAATGACGACAATCAAGCAACACGGAGGTTGGAGATCAGATGCGGTAGCCAGTGGATATATTAAAAATTCGATCCAAAACAAAAAAAAAATTTATGATCAAATTATGAATATCAGTCAATCTTCGGCTACAGTGACACATACATTAACTTCGACAATTCAAACAGCTCCTAAGATTTATTCAACACCTACAACATCATCAGCTGTTACAAATACAGTTACATCGTCATCAACAGCTGATACTCCAAAGACAATTGCATCACCCTGTAACAGTTATGGCTGTTCAGGTTAGCCCCTAATCAATTTTATAAATAAACTAACAAAATTAGCAACAACAATAATTATTAGGGCGCCACCAGGATTTTTAATCACGGTTTCTGGAACCGGTCCAGAGCTGAGAAAATCTGATCTTAGGGTAGAGAGAGTGGAAGAAAGTTGCTGCTGAATAATAAATGATTAATTAACAAGATTGATCAATTTATTAACAATAAAAATTAACAATATCGCGACTTATAACAAGTTAACAAAATTTTCTCACTCACACAAACTGTCCACACTTAACAATATCCTTATTCTAATACGTGCCCCTTTCGGCGTCTACACGTGAAATTATTAATAACCAACTAAACAAACCAAACTAAACTTTTAATCACCCGCACAGAGACCAATCATATGCAGGGATCGTTAACTCGGCTCACAGGAGTAACAGCCCAGTGACCAAACGTAGACCTAGATACTC